>VZTU01019144.1:59400-104296 GCA_013400835.1 Zapornia atra
CCACTACGGCGAGCACCTGGAGCGCATGAAGCGGCGGAGCAGCGCCAGCGTCAGCGACAGCAGCGGACTCAGCGACTCGGAGAGTGAGTGCCCGCCCGCCCGTCCGTTTCTCCCGACCGTGCCCCGACCCTGGACGGGAGGTGGTGGTGGGTGGTGGGGGCAGCGGCGGTGGTCAAAAGCGGCTGTTAAACCCGCGCGTTCCCCTCCGTGAGGGAAGCAGGGGTGCCCAGGCGAGGAACGCGAGTTAATTCAAAAGCGAAAAAAACCCCTCCGAGCCCCCAGGACCCCGCGCTCCTTCATTGACTGTCTGGGTTCGAAGTCGCAAGGATGCCAAGTTCGGCCCCGGTGTCTTTATTCTCCCAGTTCCGAGCGGCAGAGGCGGGAAGGAGGGCGAGAGTGGCTGGAGAGCTGCCAGGCGGCGGCTCCAACACCGAGGCACCCCCGATGGGGTGGCGGGGGGTGGAATTAGGAGTCCCTTTAAGTAAAGCAGGGGCTGTCCGTTGCGCTTCGGTAGCCGAGACATTTGGAAGAGATTGAACTGAAGTGCACTTTCCAGACGGGAGTGAAACTCATCCAGGTTTCTGTCTGTCGCTGTTTTGGAGGTGATAATACTGAGCTGACTTGCACCAAGCGGTGCTGCATGTGTATGAACTGTGGGCATGCAGAACGGAGCACAGGAAGAGTAGAAAACAGGTCCTGACTCATGACCTGCTTTGAGCAAGAAAACAGAATGGGAACTAAGTTCTTTCTAGCAATCTGGAAAAAAGTCTTACCCCTCTTACTTTTTTTTGCTAGCCAGGGAGAGAAAACATCTTTCTTTTTCCAGGTAGTGAGGCTGGAAATGGCTGTTCTGGGGAGCAGTAGACTCAGGGGCTAGTTTGTCATAAGTAATTTCTGCTAAAGCCAATTTTTTTTAAAGTTCCTACCTATGCAAGGGGCTTTTTGAAACTTACCTTTCAGCTATTTAGAATAAAAGCGCTCCTTTAATTTCTGTTGCTCATCTTTACTAGTTCAGGGCCTTACTGTGCAGTTGTGTTGACTTAGCACTAAAACATTAACATAATCCTCCTAGTACTTAAGCTGTAAGAGTATAGCTTCTCTGTGTTATCAGAGACCTTTATTTCATCATCATCATGAGGAGGATTCATTTAGCTCATTGACAGGTAATGTTTTACCTGCCATGAACTTGGATACCTTGCCCAGCAGTGAGTGCCTTTGGGTTCTTTCTGTAGTCAGTGGAGATAACATGGGTCAAGATGCTGTTCAGCTGTTTCATAATGTAGTGGGTGAATTACTCTTTGTAGTATCTCTTTCCCTCTAAGGAAGACTTAGAAATGGGTGGCTCACTTGAGGCTGGACCCTGGCGTTTTGGATAGCTGAGGGTGTGACTTAGTTACTGAGTCAAGCTGGTGAAGTATGTGAGCTGTGTAACAAATCTCAGTCTCTTACAGCCCTAGAGTTACTATTTCTTGATCAGTCTCCAGTGTTGCAATGCACTGACCTCTCTCATACTTTTATCACAAATGAGTTACTTAAAATGAAAGAGAGGAATGATCTGCTGTTGAGAAAACCATAAAATCATAGAATACCCTGAGTTGGAAGGGACCCCTAAGGATCATCAAGTCCATCTTCTGGCTCCACACAGAACCAGCCAGGTCAGAGCATGTGCCTGAGTGCATCGTCCAGATGCTTCCTGAACTTAGTCAAGCTGGGTGCTGTGACAGCTTCCCAAGGGAGCCTGTTCCAGTGCCCAACCACCCTAAAAGAAGCCCCACAGTATGAAGAACTTACTCTTCTGGTGTGGATAACCATCTGTAGTTGCTTAGTAGATCTGCTGTGGTTCAGAAAATTTAAATCTTGAACACGACTTAAAATTGCTTTGTTAGGAATGACAGGAAGGAGGGACCTTTGGAGGAGGAGGATGATGGTGTTTTCTGGAAGGGTGAGAGGCTCAATGAGAAACAGCATGCTCATGTAAATAGGCAGACCAGATCTTCAGGAAGATCTAGAAAATAACAATCTGTCACAAGTCTGCGCAGATTTAGGCTGAAGATATTAATGGGGGGTAGGAGGATAGACCGGGCTTGATGGCTCTGGACAAAGTCCTGAAGGCTCTTGTATAAGGAACTAGTCAAGCTTCCAATCCCATCCACTGCTGGAGTTCCTCCTATGGTGATGCATCATGTGAAGGGTGGCTCTGGAGAAACCAAAGTCACTGTCTTCTGGACACTGGCATATACTGGACCAGGAGGGTGCACTGGGTGACTTGTTGGCATCTGACAGTGTCAAGTGTATGAGGGTATGCTTAAGGGAAGGGAAACACAAAACCAGCCAGATCTCCTCCCTTCTCAGAAAAGCCCCAGTCAAACACTTCTTCCTAAAGGTGTCATTTAGTGCAGGGAACTTATTTTGAAGCTGTAGTAGGACTGGAGAAGAATTGCAGACTTAGGAAGAGCACCTTTATAAAACAGGCCCCAGTGTCTGATGTAATCCAGCTACACTCCCTATATCTATTTTAAGAATACATGCAGGGAGTTCCCTGCTTACCCAGGCTCTTTCTGTTCAAGCTCAAGGGTTGGGTTTTTTTTCCCTAGCTTTACCTTTCCTTTGGTCTCTGTCATCTTGCAAGCATGCTGAATTCATGACCTTCCTATTCCCATGGCAGTGATTAGGTTAAACACCACTGCAGGATCAAGGAGAATAGTGGGCTGAAAGAACAAGTTTTGACAATGTGGAAGAAATTCCAACAATATTATCTGTGAGTAGTTTGAATGATCCTCTTGTTCATGAAGGCTCTTTACGTCTTCTGCAAAATCTTGTCATCCAGTGCCAAGACTCCTCCAAGTACACTTTGTCATGTGTGTGTAGAACAGTTCAGGCTATTGTATGTTAGCACTATCTCCTCTTGTTGGTTGATCTAATCCTCCTAACTGATGTGGTGAGGCAGGAGGTTATATATCTTTCAGCCACTCCTACAGCGGTATCAAAGGGACTGGAGGGGAGGTAACACTTCAAACCGTTGCAGTTGTTTGTTTTGGGGCCCCTGTCTTGAGTTCAGCTTTACAAGAAGTTAAGATTAGATATCAAGCAGTTGTACATGAGCAAGTGGGGTAAGGGAAGCCTTTCCTCTCCTGGGGCTCCTGCCATGAGGATGAGCCCATTTCATTTAGCAGAAACACTTAGAGAAGTTCTTTATCAACACAGTTAATCACACACATGTTGCTTTTAACATTAAAATCCCCTCTTGAGGGAGCTAGATACAAAAGGACTAATTGAAATTCTTATATTCCATATTCCAAGCTCTTAAAAACATAGGAGTTTGAAGACACTACTGTGGAAAGTGAGTGTGATAGTACGTGGCTCTCCTGCGTCTTGTCCTGTTACTTGATTAAGTGATCTTTGGACGAGGTCTGTCCTGGCTGTGGTTAAGTATTGTCTGTAGCACAATGGACTCTAGACCTTACAGCAATAGACAGGATCACATGTGCAGATGTTTATGATGATCTTAGTTCTTGGCCCACAAGTATTACTGTAACCACTTCAGCTGTTGACTCGGTTGGTGTTGGAAATGCTGATGTGGCTGGTGAGTTATTCCAACAGACATCTTTTTGTTGCTGGACTGTGTGAGTACCAAATGTGTTTCAACCTGATGTGTCCAGCCAAATCAAGACAGCAGCTTTGTGCTTTAGGTCATTAATCATGCTTTTTTAAATCTTTTTTTTTTTTTATAACTCTTTGCTGTTTACAGTACAAGTTCTGATAAAATAGGATTTGTGTTAGAGAGGGCTATGCTGGCAAAAAGCCACTGGTGTAGATGCAGCTATAGTGACAGTTCTGATAGGTGTCATTTGCTTCTTGTGTGTTTGAGTAGGCTTGCAAAGAAAGAGGCAGGCTTCCACTGAGTGTGCACACAGTTCATTGTGCTAGTACAGCATATGGCAATGTCAGGACAGTCTTCTGAGTTCAGGCTTAAGATAACAAATAGAAAGTTGAACTTTATGAGAAGTTATGAAGGGAAGGGCTTTAACAACACCAAAAAGCAGGGTGAAATGCTTCACACTTCTAGCTCCATGTGTGCTTTCTTGAGACAGGCTCAGCTTCTAGCCTCTTTATTAAAAATCATTGCAGAATGTATCTATCTATCCAATTCTTGCACTCGTACAGCCTGCTGTATATCTTCATAGTTACTTTTAGGTGTGTGAAAATGCTTCCAGACAAATTTCTCCAGGTTTTTAAACACAATGAAAGACCTTGAGTTGCATCTGGAACTCTCAATTTTCTAACTTCAAAGTCAGGCAGGTGCAGGCTTATGAAGGGGTTGTGCAGTACATGGCACCCTGGTGTAACGCAAGCACTTGTGGGCGGTTATGTGCCATGGATGTCTGTGTGGCTGTGCTAAGGCCTCTGCTAGCTAGAGATGAAGCATGATAATGCAGCACCTATCCTGAAAAGCCTGCTTGGATTTGCAATCTTTTGTAGAGAAGGTGCAGGAAAAGGCCACAGAAATTATTGAAGAAATAAAATAGTTTCCAAATGACTCAATAGGCTGGGACTGTCAACCCAAAGGAGAGATGCCTTGGGTGGGGGCAAGCTGGTCTTCCAGAAAATCCCAAGTGATGTTAGGAAAGTGACTGCTACCTCACCCAGTATGAGGAAATCAAATTAAATCAACATGTTTCAAAAAAAAAAAAACCCAGAAGAGGAGCTATTTCTTCTCATGGTGTTTTGTCAAACTGTAAAATATATTGCCTTAAGGTATTGTGGATCTTAAAAGTTCACATAATCAATAAAACCCCACAGATAAAATCATGATGAAAGGGATAGAGCCACGGGGGACCGATGCAGGCTGAGATGCTACTGCAGTCTTAGGGAAGCATCTGTGCATTGCTAGAACTTGGTAGGGTTTGTCTTGAAATGATCAGTGTATGGCAGCATTGCTTTTAAACTCTTCTGTAGGCATCTGCTTTGAGTCACTGGGAGAGATGGAATGTGGGGTAGGTGAGCCTTTGGTCTTGGCAGCAAATCCTAGTCTTGCATGATGAAGAGAAGAACATTTTAGGGAGGTAGGTTGTTTCTGTGAACTTCTCATGGCCTGTCTCTATCAACAAGGTGTAATACTATATTTATAATGAAAAAATGAAGCAAGACTCTCATGGAGAAATAGCCTTTTTAAATCATCTGAGAAAGAAATGTGTTATTAAATTACTGATACACTCAAAAGGAGGAGGAAGCTCCAGAAGTTTTAAGTGCCTAGGCTTTCCAGGTATTTAAATTTCATGAGAAATGTGGGGTTTTATAGGCTTTGCTGTGTTTACCTCTCCAGCATACCTGTTTTCCTCCTCCTTTAGGAAGGAAACCTTAGTAAAGGGAAGGTTGAAGGTAGAAACACTCTCTCAGATAATAAGTGTGGTGGGGAAGTGGAGAGGCAAGCTTTGTATACAGTGAGAAACCACACTCGTACCTCTGAATTTCAGGCCTCCTAGATAACTTGTTTGTAACTATGTGATTGGGTATCTTTTAAATCATGAGCCCTAGACATGTAGTTAGTGAAAAGGTGTGATTTTTGTGTTGGAGCAGATGTTTCTTGGCTGCACTGTCTTATTTTTTGCCTAGCTAAGTGTAACTGATTACGATGAAAATAAACACTGTCCTCCAGGGCTGCAACATGTGTGTTGTGAAGCAAGCTCTTTGCATCATGGATATTTCTCACTTCTACTCTTGGCATTAGAAATTCCTGATTTCATCTTCTTTTTTATTATTATTATTATTATTTCAGCAAGTAGGCCAGGTTCTGACTAGGAACAAGTTGTGCAGTCTGTTCATTAAAGGCTGAACTAGTGCTTTATAATCATTTCATGGCTTGTAGAGGCTTAAAGTGGAATTTTAAAGCTCCTCTCTGAAAACTTCAGGGATGTGGCTTATTTTTTTTTTTTCCTCTAATACTTGCCCCACTGAAAACTGCAGTCAAAGTTTTACTGACTCAGTGCTCCTTAAGAATCATATCCTGAAGTAGGGTACTAGAAAGAGCACAGTATTAAAGAAGACAGACAGCTGAACTTTTCCGTTGTCTGCTTTAAAATGAGAAGTTGGAGGCTTTCCTCCTTCAGTTAATTACTGCCCAGAACCTTTCAATTGCTCATTTCATGTGGACATTATATATTTACATGGCATTGCAGTGGGTTTTCTTTGTGGTTTAACCATATACTGGAACAGCAAAGGTCAATGCTAACTACAGATTGCTTTGCCAAAGTAAAATGCACCCAGATGTATTCCAACCTCCTAATTTTGTAGCTGTTGGCTTAGTTTAACTCATGTAGGTCAACTCAGTGGCTTAAATCTCAGATGTTTAAGGTGGGTTTTTTTTTAAGGAGACAGCAGTATGGAGTGTGTTCTAAAACAGCCAGAAGGGCATGGTTTACATGTGTGTGCAGACAGGAGAATCAAAATGCAAAGTGAAAAATAAGTAACCAACAATAGATAAACTTGCATCAGAGTGGGAGAGAAAGGGCTGGATGAGAGAGCAGCAGCAGTGAGAGATCCTTGGTGTCAGCCTCTGGTTATTGGGTTGCAGGAGATGTCGTATTTGCGTGGCAGTGGAACTCTTCCAAGGGCTGTTCCTGGAGGTGAATGGGCAAGTCTTGGCTGTGGCAGCTGGTAGAGAGCAGGGACTGAAGAGTCCTTTTCCCAGAGCTTTCTGCCCTACAGCCACACTTTGGCAAAGTGTGTCTTTCTGTGTGATGGATATCACAATTATATTTTAACAGTATGTGGTTGTCAGCAGTTACAATGACCTTGATGGTGGAGTCATTACATTCATTCCTCTTTCCATCAGCAGGATTTCTGCTGCTTGGTGGCACATGCAAGCCACAGCTGGTAGCTAAAGTATGTTTTTATTCTTGGAGAAAGATAAATGTTGATGTTTTCCTGAAACTATTGTTGCATCAGAAGACAACACTGTCTCTTGAAAATAATTTGCCTTTTGAAACTGGAAGAGAAACATTCAGGTATTTAAAGCAGCAGTACCACCTTATTTTCTCTTTGCCCAGCTGTAAATATTTCCCAGTATAAGGTTTGTGGAAGCCAGTATGAAAGAACACTTTCTGGTTTCAATACAGTGGGAGGGAGGGGAGTGGTCAGTATTTCCAACTGCTTATAGATGGAGTTTGGAGAGAGGAAACCACAAAAGGAAATATAAATTCCCTGCATTGCTACACTTGGTGTCTGGATGCAAGTAGCATAGACTCCACACTAAAAGTACACTCTGTCTTGTAACCACTGTTTTCTGGTTTATTTTTCTATTAATTCAGCTAGCTCTAAAGCCTTTAAAATCTGAAATAATTTGAAAGTTCTTGTTCTCCTGGTTTCAATATGTTATCCAGGCAGTGCCTTTACATCTTGTCTGTTTTGTGAGTGTTTCAGTGGCTTGTATTCTTGCCTACAGGACTTTTTTTGTGAGGTGTTAATGATTTATGTGGCTTTTTTTGATGGTAGGATTTTTATCCTCAAGAGCTAGAACTTTTTTATTTCAAGTTTCTTGTTAGCTAGGGTTTGGATTTTGGCTAAATATAAGTCTGATTTTTAGTAGAAAGTTGGAATGGAAGCTCATTTCAGGAAGAAATTTGTCATACCTTTTAACAATTTAAGTCCACTAATATACAGGGTTTGTATTGTATAATACAATGCTGGTGACATATGTCATTGCAGAGCATAGAATCATAGGATGGTTTTGGTTGGAAAAGACCTTCAAGATCATAGAGTCCAACCAGCTATCCAGCCATGCTAGGTCCAACACTAGACCATGTCACCAAGTCTAACATCTACTCTTCTTTTAAGCTCAACCACCTCCCTGTGAAGCCTATTCCAATATCTGACAACCCTTTCAGTAATTGTTCCTGATACTCAACCTAAACTTCCCTGATGCAACTTCAGTCTGTTTTCCCTTGTCCTGTCACCAACTACCAGGGAGAACAGACTGACAGCTCTGTTCTCCTTTTAGGTTGTTTTTTATGTTTTAGGAGCTACTTTTTAGATGGCTTGCTCTTCCATTTTCCTATCTAAAATTATCTCAGTTCTGCACTGTATTCATCAAATCTTTCTTGTATCTGAAGTTCCAAGTAGATTTGTTTTGGTCTACTCAGGTTTTAGAGAATAGAACAGGCATTTAAGAGTGAAGATAAAGACATGGTAAGAAGCTGGCATGAGGAAGCACGCTCCTCATTCTAAGTAAGGAATACCAACTAGTGGCTGATTTGGGCAAGAGATAGTCCCAAGTATCATAGAATCACAGAATCGTAGGGGTTGGAAGGGACCTCGAGAGATCATCGGGTCCAACCCCCCTGCCAAAGCAGCTCCCCAGCTCATATTGCACAGACAGGCGTCCAGACGGGTCTTGAATATCTCCAGAGAAGGAGACTCCACAGCCCCCCCGGGCAGCCTGTCCCAGGGCTCTCTCACCCTCACTGGGAAAAAGTTCTTCCACATGTTGGTGTGGAACTTCCTGTGCTCCAGTTTACAGCCATTGCCCCTTGTCCTGTCCCCACAGACCACTGAAAAGTGTCTGGCCAATTCCCCCTGCATCCCCTGCCTAAGATATTTATAAACACTTATTAGGTCCCCCCTAAGTCTTCTTTTCTCCAGACTAAACAGTCCCAGCTCACTCAGCCTGTCCTCATATGGGAGATGCTCCAGGCCCTTAATCATCTTCATAGCCCTTCTCTGGACTCTGTCCAGGAGGTCCCTGTCTTTTTTATACCAGGGAGCCCAGAACTGGACACAGTACTCCAGGTGGGGCCTGACCAGGGCAGAGTAGAGGGGGAGGATCAGTAGCAGGTGACATTCACACCATCACTCACGTCTGCAAAGTGCCACAGGTAGCATGTGCATTGGCTGGAACAGGGACTGAGCTGATTGTGGAGTGACCTGTGAAAAACAGCAGTACTGTGGTGGGCCAACATGCATGAGGAAGAAGAAAATACTCCAGGCTGAAGCTTTGGTGTGTATTGCCACAGAGGGAGGCCTGGAAACTGCCATGGAAGAAACCAATTCCTGTGGCTGAGGAGGCATCTGACAGGCTTAGTAGATGCAGGCATCCTGTCTGGTCTGATTTGTCACTGTTTCCTGTGGAAGGTGGCTTTATGCTGGTAAGGACAGCAGGCTAGAGGCAGTGGGTATGAACACCCAAAGGTAGGGGGAACATACAGTAGAGAAGTAGTCATCTGGGGGATAGTCTCTACATCTTTTAGAATCATAGTCATTAAATGGTTTGGGTTGGAAAGGACCTCAAAGGTCATGTAGTTCCACCCCCCTGCCATGGGCCGGGATGCCTTCCTCTAGACCAGGTTGCCCAAAGCCCCATCCAGCCTGGCCTTGGACACTGCCAGGGAGGGGGCATTTGATACCTACGAACGTTGTGGTGGTGTTCAGTGAAGGTGTAGATGTCCAGACCTTGGTAAGGCAAGCTGTGGTCCTGCCCCCTTTGCTAATTCAGCAAGGCACCCTTAATTTAACTAAGGCAGTCATCTCCTGACATAGCAAATGGGACAGGCATCCAAGTATGACAACTCTTGACTTAAATGGACTGAATGCAGTGTAACCACCTCCTAGGCTGGGGCTCCGAGGACATAACATAGAATCATGTTATGTGTGCTGCAGATAGGCAAAATTGCTGGCCTCTGTGGCAAGCAGTGGTAGTCACCATTCCATGTAACGAGACATACATTTATTTCCTAGGAAGTGTGCCAGAGGAACAGAGACTATTGCCATGTTAACATCACAGTGGTTTATTTCTGTAGAACTACAGTTTCCAGGTCGCTGGCTCGAAACTCTGGGAACCAGCAGCTTCAGTGTCTCTAACATAATGACAATTCCTCCTTCCAGTGGAGCCATGGCTATTACTTTGTGTGCACTGTGTGCCATGGAACCTCTTTTATGAAGAGACAAGAAAAAGATCTCTCTTTTGAACTTCTGAAACTTAAGGCCTTGTCTAAAATCCAAGAACATCAGAACAGCATTGGAACCTTTCCCGTTCCTTTCCATGGCATATAAAGGCTTTCTTTGAAAGACCATTTAAAATAAGATTGCTGAAATGATCTTACACACATTTACTGCTTTGTGAACTCCAAAGAGTTACAGAACAAAAGGAAATAAAGATGCCATACAATTTTATCTAGAGCACAAGACCTAAAGCAATGGAGTATGGAGAAATGGGCGAGTTTGCCTCAGGGATGAGCTCAATATAGTTTACCTTCTGGAGTACTGTCCTTGTCCTGGAGCTCTTTATTTGTCTTTTTTTTTATAGGTTTTGAAAAAAATTTGGGTAATCAGAATTTCCCAGAATAGTGTGAATCAGGCAGGTCATACCAGGCATAACCAGTGGATGTGGGATAACTGCCATTCCTATAATATCTTCCAAATGATGCTGACTGCAGGGGAAGCTGACACTTCCCTTACTGAGGGGTGAGGGCTGGCCTAGGACAGCTTTCTTTTTTAAGCAGTAGGTGTGGGTGCAACAGCCTTCCCCCAGTAGATGATTTATTTGTCCCTCTGGCTTTAGAGTCTATACATTTGAGTCCTACAGATCCTGAGGCCCATGTAGGAAATATCCTATTTCTCTCTAACTCTGTTGCAAAATTGCAGGTGGTGTTGATTTTTCTTTATAATGTAACTTCTTTGCAGGTGCAGATTCACTCTACAGAAATAGTTTCAGCCTCAGTGATGAAAAGCTTAACTCTCCAACTGCATCTACTCCAAGCCTGCCATCTCCCTCAGTAACTCCGTGTAAAGGTAAGCTTAATTATAACTTAACATTTCTTCCTAATTAGCCCTGCTGAGAAGGACTTGGGGATTGTGGTGGACGAGAGACTTAACATGAGCCAGCAGTGTGCTCTTGCAGCTCGCAAGGCCAATGGTATCCTGGGCTCCATTAGAAGAGGGGTGGCCAGCAGGGACAGGGAGGGGATTGTCCCTCTCTACTCTGCCCTCGTGAGGCCCCATCTGGAGTCCTGTGTCCAGATCAAGAAAGATGTGGAACTGTTGGAGAGGGTTCAGAGGAGGCCACAAGGATGATTAGAGGGCTGGAGCACCTGCCCTACAAAGAGAGGCTGAGGGAGCTGGGCTTGTTCAGCCTGGAGAAGAGAAGGCTGCGGGGGGACCTCATTGCAGCCTTCCAGCACCTGAAGGGAGCTTGTAAGCAGGAGGGGATTAAACTTTTTAAAAGGGCAGATAATGGCAGGACAAGGGGGAATGGACTAAAGCTAAAGGAGGGACGGTTTAGATTAGATATTAGGGGGAAGTTTTTTACAGAAAGAGTGGTGAGGTGCTGGAACAGGCTGCCCAGAGAGGTGGTGGATGCCCCGTCCCTGGAAGTGTTCAAGGCCAGGTTGGATGGGGCCCTGGGCAACCTTGTGTAGCTCCAGGCCTGGAGGTTGGTGTCCCTGCCTGTGGCAGGGGGGTTGGAGCTCTATGATCCATGGGGTCCCTTCCAACCCAGACCATTCTATGATTCCTAATTACCAACTGTACAGGTTTCTTCCTGTAAGCCAGGATTCACATGCCTGCATTGACTCTTTTTTAAAAAATGCCAACAAAGCTAAGGGTTACTGTTAAGCACCCTACAGATGCAAGTATTCCTGTACTGACCACTGCAGCCACACTTTATAGGTGATCTTGATTTTGAAATAGGGAGTAATAGTTTAGAAGTAACAAGAAAGAGTTCACTTAACCTGTCAGGAAATACTTGGAAAGGCATAATGCTGAAGGTCAAGATGCTCTTCCTGATGAGAGGACAAAAAGACAGAAATAGAGTTGGAACTGGCTTGGAATAGGACACTGAAATGAGATAAGGAAGCCACTTGCAGTGAAACTAAATTGAATGGAACCAATGGGGTTCTTAGGAGTGGAAATGTAGGTGGATATCTGGATCTAGATTTATAGCATATGGACCAAGATCAAAGGATCTAACATCACAATAAACCAGTGATGCTGACATGTTTTTAAGAGGTTTAGATTTGTGTAGGACTGGGAGCTAACTGGGTGGGGTTTGATTAGGGCCATGAATGCAGTATGAATACATGGATGAAGGAAGACTCCCACAGTAGCAAGGACATGGATTAGTTGACATATGGGTTTTTTCCTCCACTTCAGCCTGTGCTATTTTAGGAAGCCAAGCCATGACTGCTTTGCTTCTGTCAAATGGAAAACTTTAAAACTCAGAATTTTTAATTCTGTCTCCCTTGTTTTCTAAGAATGCAATTGGACATTGCAGCAACCCTGTTGAGTTTTACTGAGAATAATCCACAGCATGGTATATACCACTGAAAATGATTTGGGGGTTTATGTAGTTCCAATGTTTCTTTTGGCCAGAGAAATATGTCATGTCTAAGCAATATTGACAGTCTCTGATCTTGCAGCAAAGCTTGGAGACACAAAAGAACTGGAAGAATTCATTGCTGATCTTGACAGGACACTAGCAAGTAAGTAGACTTATTTATTAGCAAGCTGCATCTCAGTGCTGTCAGAGTTATGAAAGCCAATGTATAGGGGGAGGGGGAAGTGAAGGGCAGCAATAGCTTTATGTAATGTTTGCTAGCCCTATGGATCATTATGTGGGTAAGAAGGTAACATAGACTTAAGTTCTGGTCTCTGCCTGAATGCTCACAGCGTGCAGCTCAGCTTGCCTAACGAAGGCTGCATGGAGATGAACCTCTGTCCCCACCTCTGAGGCAGCTGCAACTGACCCCTCCTTGACAAGGAATAGATCCAGTAAACATCACTCATGGTGAAAACTCAGCTAGGAAGTGGGGGGATGTTTCTTCCTTATAAAGCTAGGTAACTGGAGGAATGATAGTAGGAAAGGAAACCTTTTATTCTAGATTTTGCTTTACAGAAGAATTAAGCAGCAGATATCTGTATCTGTTGACTTAGATTAAATGTCAAAGTCCTGTTTGTTCTTGCCTCTACCAGGAATGGAATTTAGATCACTCTTTTTGTCACTACCTAGAAATTGTATTTCCCAGTTCTGGGACTAGGTTCTTCATTAAGATTTTTAAAGAAAAACAACAAAACCCCAAAAATACCTTTCTGTTCCCACCCACATGCTCTGCCTTTGCATTCTGCTTCTTCCTATGCTCTTCCAGGCATATTATGGTTTGTTGGGGGTTTTTTGTAGACTGTAGAGCTCAAAACAAGAAATTGTAGGACTCTACCTAAACTGCATCATGAGCAAACCCACTCTAATAAACCACGAACCGAGAGGTTCTTTTATTAGTTAGGTATTTTCCCTTCCTGGTAATTCTTGAAGCCTTTGCCATCTGCCTTGGACTTAATACAGCTGCTCTCTTGAGCTTCCTATTCCCTTGCCATCTTGTATCTTAATTCTGGTTTCACTTCTCTTACTTAAAATACATTTTCAGTTCACTGACTTCTGTCATGGTCACGTGCTTGTGCTAACTCCATCTTTACCACTGCAACATCCCTGACTGCTCTTCTGAAAACCCTCTGGGTTTGAAGGTTTGTGTAGAACAGCAAAACCCCCAAACACAGTGGTGTACCTTGCCCAGCCTTGGTGCAGCTAACTCTTAGGGGACTGCCTATAGTATATTTTTGGGGGGGGGTGGGTTTGTCCCCTTGCAAGGCATGTCTAAGGTGAGGCCAGAGATTGCCACCTGCTGTAGTGGTTTTGGGT
Organism: Zapornia atra; assembly: GCA_013400835.1. Lineage (NCBI taxonomy): Eukaryota > Metazoa > Chordata > Aves > Gruiformes > Rallidae > Zapornia > Zapornia atra. The sequence goes on from VZTU01019144.1 coordinate 73,082, forward strand.
GTTTTGGTATTTTCTTCTCCCAACTAAGCAAATCTCTAGTTATTTTAGCAGACTCTCATTTGCATGCTGTCTTAGTGATACACTTATCTTTGCCATATGTGGAAATTCTGAGGGAAGAAGTCCAACTTCCATCTGATACTTATCACATTTTTAAGGAGTTGTGTTTATATGCTTGAAGTTACACAGAACTTTGTACAGATGTCTCTTCAAGCCTAATGCACTTGTTAGAACAGTAATTGCCTTAATTTTTTTGCACACTAACCTTTTGTGTCTTGTGTTAATTAAAAAAAAAGCATAATTTTGGCCTGTCAGGCAGTCTAGCAAGGTGGGCATAGACAAGGTGTCTGGTACATCAACAACATGCAATCTTATCTAATATAGAACTTAATGTTTTATGTTTCCAGGTATGTGAAATGAATCTTTGGCATTGTCCTTGCCTGTGAATGTCCTCTGAAGGATAAGTGACATCAATCACTGGGAACTGCTGCCCTTGTCTGATAACTTTGCTACCCTGGATACTCACCTCCTGAACATAACCTTTGCAAACTCCTACAAGTGTTTAACTGTCAACATCAGTTCTGTTACTTTGCAGCAGGTGGAAAAAGATAGCTCAAGTGTTACAGCTGTATTTTTCTTTAAAGTATAGCTTGATTTTAATTTAAAGTTCCTTTTATTAAAATATATTTGTAATTTTATATAGTTGAGAACTTCTAATGCTTTTTTTCCTTTATAATATATTTTTATACACAAATAAACCCTAAATTGGAATCCAGATGTCTGAAAGCTTCACATGAGCATGCAAACTCTGAAGTAGAAGTACAAATTAAGGTCTTATTGAAAACATCAAGCTTTAAATATTTCTGATAAAGGTGTGTTTTTCCTGTTAGACACAAGGTGTAATGCTGGCTTCATGTGGAACTTCATATTTCTCTTTTTGAACTGCTTAAATAAGATAATTTTGTACAATGTAAAATTAATATTATCAGGAAAGTAATAAAATTGGTCAAACTGTTACTCAGATTTGCTTTAATACAAATGAGGTAACACTGACATAGGTGTTCTTGCTCAAATCTGTACTCGGCAAGTAGGCTGATGAAGCAAAGCTGGGAGGGGTGGCTGACACACAGGAACACTGCACTGCCATCCAGCAAGACCTGAACAGGCTGGAGAGCTGGGCAGGGAGAAACCTAATGAAATTCAACAAGAGCAAGTGTAAAGTCTTGCACCTGGGGAGGAATAACCCACTGTATCAGTACAGGCTGGGGGATGACCTGTTGGAAAAGAGCTCTGTGGAGAAGGACCTGGGGGTCCTGGTAGATGACAGGTTGGCCATGAGCCAGCAGTGTGCACTGGTGGCTAAGAGAGCCAATGGGATCCTGGGATGCATCAGGAAGAGTGTGTCCAGCAGGTCGAAGGAGGTGATCTCCCCCCTCTACTCTGCCCTGGTCAGGCCCCACCTGGAGTACTGTGTCCAGTTCTGGGCTCCCTGGTATAAAAAAGACAGGGACCTCCTGGAGAGAGCCCAGAGAAGGGCTATGAAGATGATTAAGGGCCTGGAGCATCTCCCCTATGAGGACAGGCTGAGTGAGCTGGGACTGTTCAGTCTGAAGAAAAGAAGACTTAGGGGGGACCTAATTAGTGTTTATAAATATCTTTGGCAGGGGATGCAGGGGGAATTGGCCAGCCCCTTTTCAGTGGTCTGTGGGGATAGGACAAGGGGCAATGGCTGCAAGTTGGAGCACAGGAAGTTCCACACCAACATGGGGAAGAACTTTTTCCCAGTGAGGGTGACAGAGCCCTGGGACAGGCTGCCCAGGGGGGTGGTGGAGTCTCCTTCTCTGGAGATATTCAAGACCCGTCTGGACATGTATCTGTGCAATATGAGCTGGGGAGCTGCTTTGGCAGGGGGGTTGGACCCGATGATCTCTCAAGGTCCCTTCCAACCCCTGTGATTCTGTGATACTTCACCCCCTTACAGAAACTACTGCTAACATGACCTGCCTTTCTACAAGACTTACTAATTGGGAGGTCAGACACTTAGGCCCATGGGTTTTAAGGGGTAGAGATCCTGTAGCACCAAGAAGCTACTGAAGTGTCTGCATGTTTCTGATACCAGACCCTTGGGTCCAAAACAGTCCCTGTCTGTAAGAAGACTTCCTGGTCATCAGTGTTATGCTGAAAGAGTGGAAGCTGAACCTGCATTTTTACAAGGAACCTGATTCTTTCCATATGTATTAGGCACTGGAGATGTCATTATGTGAGCTCTCCTCCAGCTGCCCCAGGCATCACGCTTGGCTCTGCTGTCTGAGCCGCTCATGCGACTGCTCTCTAATCTGTTCAGACCTGAGTGAGCTGGGCTCATCTGAACTCCAGGTTTTGTTGTGGCCAAAGCAAGCTATTGAGCAGCTGCTTGAATGGATCAGATATTGTGCCCCCCCTGTTCTGTTACCTTTGTATATCTGTGCCTGGAGAAGAATGTGCCTGTACCTGAGGCATGGCTACCAGCTAGCTGTGATCTTAAAGGATGGATGTGGACCTGTTTTCTGCATCTAGGGGAAGCTCTGCTGTGTATTTGCTAATGAGAACACCATGAGAATGATGCAATCCATCTCCCTGCTTTAGATTTCCTAAAAATTAACCAAAACTCTTGGGTCTTTAAGCACTGTTTCATTTTTCCAGTGTTGGTAAAAGTGAAATTGTGAACTGGATACATTTTACCCCAGTCTGAAAGGGACTTGAGGGGGTTGTCACACAGGAGCAAATCCTCTTCGGCTGCTCCTCTGAAACAGAGAGGGGAGTTTGGCCCTTCTCCCTGGTCCCGGATGCAAAGGGATACATCACTGTGCAGAGCCAGGGATGGGGATTCCCTTGGCTGTTGTAGGACTTGCTGCATGGGGAGGGAGAGGCACTGCATCTTTCAGTAGAAGCTGAGGGAAGGGGATCCATGAGGACAGAGACAGGCTCACACTTTTCTTTTAAGAAACCCCACTAGCATAGGTCATGTTGTTAAAGCCCCTGGAATAGCAGTAACTGTTTGGGCTGGCTTTCTTTTTTTTTGGTAATGCTCTTTGTTGGCAAGTGGGGGGTGTTACTGTCCCAAAAGCAGGACCCCATGACTACCTGGGTGTTCAATAAGCCATGTGCTTCAGAAGAGGCCACCTCAAGCAGTTGTGGAGTGTGGGGAGATGGGCAGCTGTTTGCTCCCCTTTTCCTCAGATCGGACTGTTTGAGGTATCGGGCACGAGCTCTCCACTTTCCCTCTTCACATTCACTTGTTGCTTGATCCCACCAAATGTTCTGGGCCTACAATCAGTATTTAAAATTGGATGTCTGCCTTTACAGGGTGATATCCCCCAGTTAGTGCAGTACTTTGGAAGGGCAGTGCTCTGTCCTTGCAGACACACGATTTTGAAGATTTTTTCCTGTATAAGCAAATGTTTAAACTAAGGCGTGTTCCTCATTTTGTGTAGCGTCAGTTGGGGATGGAGTTGGGGATTAAATCACCATCTGTTTGGGTTCTTTAATCTTATTTGTGCATGAACAGGTGGACACTTCTGCTTGCTTATCCAGCAGTTTGGAGATCATCAGCTACAAAACCTGGGAGTGTCTTCTGAGGAACTGCTGGTCTGAACTCCCTCCAGTTCGCTACGCTCAGTTTTGAACGTCTCGCTGTGCCAGAAGGAAGTCACTAATGCAGATGTCATTCTGCTGGAGCATGCTTATGATTTAAGTGCATCATCTAATTACATACAGCACTGAAAAATGCACTGCTGCGAAGAGTTCCTGTGATACTCTCTCCCCAGCGAGCATTGCCAGAGGCTGCGCTGTCCTTATGGACCGGCCTGACCTTTTAATCCTTGTTTTGGCCTTCCTCTCGTGCTGTGATGCTGAATTTGGATTCACAATAGAGTCTCTCAGCTCTGTCGTGACAGAGTCACGTATCCAGAAATGGAAATGAGGAGCTTAGCCTGAGCAGATGCATTGCCATAGCTTAACGTGTGTAAGGTGAGGCCCAACAATTATTTCCACCTATGTTCTTTACCTACTGCAAATTCCTGGTTAAATGGGTTAGTTTAAACCTCCGTCACTGAGGCTCAAGCTAATGTGACTTGTCTGGGGCTTGCTGCCACCCAGGCTCAGCTGACACACGATAATGTACTAAACTTGCTGCTGTGTGTGTTTTTCTGAGCCCTTAGTAAAAGAGAAAAAAAGTCAAAGATGTTGGGAAACATCACAGAATCACAGAATCGTAGGGGTTGGAAGGGACCTTGAGAGATCATCGGGTCCAACCCCCCTGCCAAAGCAGCTCCCTAGCTCATATTGCACAGACAGGCATCCAGAGGAGTCTTGAATATCTCCAGAGAAGGAGACTCCACCACCTCCCTGGGCAGCCTGTCCCAGGGCTCTGTCACCCTCACTGGGAAAAAGTTCTCCCGCATGTTGGTGCAGAACTTCCTGTGCTCCAACTTGCAGCCATTGCCCCTTGTCCTGTCCCCACAGACCACTGAAAAGGGGCTGGCCAATTCCCCCTGCATCCCCTGCCTAAGATATTTATAAACACTAATTAGGTCCCCCCTAAGTCTTCTTTTCTCCAGATGAAACAGTCCCAGCTCACTCAGCCTGTCCTCATACGGGAGATGTTCCAGGCCCCTAATCATCTTCGTAGCCCTTCTCTGGACTCTGTCCAGGAGGTCCCTGTCTTTTTTATACCAGGGAGCCCAGAACTGGACACAGTACTCCAGGTGGGGCCTGACCAGGGCAGAGTAGAGGGGGAGGATCACCTCCTTCAACCTGCTGGACACACTCTTCCTGATGCATCCCAGGATCCCATTGGCTCTCTTAGCCACCAGTGCACACTGCTGACTCATGGCCAACCTGTCATCAACCAGGAGACATCCCTGTCTGCAAACACAGATTTATTATTTATTGTTAGTTCATGTCATTAATTATTGCTTTTAGATCACTGTCCAGCTGCTTCACATCCTGGGGGACGTGAAAAGAATTCAGCAGTGCCGTGGGGAGCAGTCCACACAACATGGGGGTCTCTGTAGAGGAACTCAGGTGGAGTTCAGCCCAGATGGACCTGGCTGACCCCCTGAGAGGTATTTGCACCATGCTGGAGCCCATTTTACCTGAGATTTCATTTATCTGAAAGTGCCTAAATCTGAAGTCCCCATCTGCTGGACTGTTGGAGAGGAACTTCCAGTGTTGCAGTGTTTGAAAGAAAAGTATCATAGAGCCAGTGTGATGGCAGCAGCTCTTGAACTCGACCCAACTCTGCATACTAACAGCGCAAACTCCTTATTCTCCACGGGGAAAACTCCTGTTTTCTATGCTACTTTAATAGGCTGCCAACATTACTGACTTCACTGCAGCCTGGCTAACAGCTCTAGCTGTCAAGATAACTTGTGTAAGACAACCCTGGCTGCTCTATCTCATTGCGTTAGAGCTGTAAAACAGATCTTTCCAAGGTCCTTGTCTTCTTACAGGTTCAGATTATCAGTTAAACGCTGGGGATTGGCTTGTGGGATTAAAGCAGACCAGTCAGCACAGAGGGACACTAATGCTTGCCTTGCTTTTGCTCTTTCACTGCAATGTTTTTGAAATTGAAAAGATTTTTCAGTTCAGGTCTTAAAAACTACAGACTAGAGGCCTGTGCCCCTGTTCTCCCAAGCCATCAGAACTCACTTGGCTTTTCTGGGGGGCTTGGGGGTGCTTAAACGGGCTTGAAGCTGAAAGTGCTGTCTTCTCCATGGAGCGTGGCTGTAATACTGACAGCCATCCTTCGGCTCTGTTTCTCATGCATTACAGATCAGTATTTATAACTAAGAATGTCACTCTTGTCTCAAAAACTGAGAGTGTTTTGGGATGTATGCAGTCTTCATATTTCCAAAAATAAATAGCTCTTTGCTAGCATATGAAATCAGGTCAGGACCAATCCCACCTGACCTGGGCACCTAGGTAAATCACCAAAGTTAGGATGTTGCCCTTGGTTCCCTCAGTAGCATTGCAAGAAGGAGAGGGAGGCTGAATTATCCCCTGAAGTTCCTTTGCTACAAGGAACAGAACTGCAAATAAGCAGACTTTTCACTTGGGATTCTTAATCAACTGCATCAAAAAACCCCTGCCTATCACTGTCCTGAGAGTGTAATGGTTTGTGGGGCTGGGAGAGCAGAGGCAACACTACCCAGCTGGCCAGGGTGACCTGCTTTGGGGGCTTTGCATCACACTGTGCAAGCATGGTGTCTTCCTTCAGCCCTGTGACTTGGAGAATCTGTCCCCCTGCCATACTGGGCAGAGTAACCAAGGGGAGACCTTGGGTGTCACAGCACAGACCCCCCCCAGGCATTCACTTTTCGGCTTTGAGCACCCTGAGAACGTGCTCTCCTCTTGTGCTGCTCTCCCCAGTGCTCTGTGTCAGCAGCCCAGCTATCATGCCTTGCCTCTGCACATTGTGCTCAACCAGGCCAACACTGCAGGTCTAGCAGGTTGTCTGGAGGCTTCGGGGTTTGGGTTTGTTTATTAAAAAGAAGTATTCTAGGACTGGGCCAATGGGTATTCCATCTACAGATAACATCTAGATTAATTATCCATAATGAGTGGGTGATGATGTTCTTTCCTGCTTTTTCTCATGTCTGTGAGAAGTAGAGACGTTCATGGTGGTGGATGGGGCTTGCTGCTCTTCGCCCCACAGATCTGGGCAGCAGGGTTGTGCTAAGAGCTTATACCCACAAATATTGCACGCTTTGGAGCTGCGACTTCAGCAGGTTCTTGCACAGTGTTAAGCTCTGATCTTGGCAATCTGTCTACATGGACTGTTTCTTAGTAAGTAATACAGGTGGTAAGGGGACAGTTGGACTAGATGATCTTGGAGGTCTTTACCCGCCTTAATGGTTCTGTGATTAAGGGTGTGTATAGTTTAAGTTGACCTTATCACCACCTACAACTACCTGAAGGGAGGTTGGGGAGAGACGGGTGATGGTCTCTTCAGCCAGGTGACAGGAGATAGGACAAGGGGAAATGGCAGGAAGCTGTGCCAGGGCAGGGTTAGATTAGACATTAGAAAAAAAATTTTTACTGAAAGAGTTGCCAGGGCCTGGAACAGGCTGCCCAGGGAGGGGGTTGAGTCACCTTCCCTGGATGTGTTCAAAAAAAGGGTCGATGAGGTACTTAGGGATATGGTTTAGCTTAGGATGGGATTGGTTGAACTTGATGATCTTCAAAGGTCTTTTCCAACCCTGTGATTCTGTGATTCTGTGATTCTGTAATAGCTTTATGCTCTTGGAAAACTGATTTATGAGCAGTAACTGAGCTAATGAGACCCTGCTTGTCTGTCTGGGATTTTAAATCTGTATCCTACCTGGCCCCATCCCCCTGAGTTGTAGAGCCATAGGAAAAATTCAGGAGTAAATATTGTGCATATGTAGCAAACCTTCAGACTCTTGTTTCCTGGACTCTGGCCTTCCCCAGCATCCTCGGTGCCTCGCTGTGTAATGAGGGATGGCAGCTCCCTCATCACAGTCACATCCTTCTTTGGTGGCCAAATGGAGCTCTGGGGTGGCCCTGCTCCCGCCCCTCGCCAGGACATCTGGCTGAGCTGCAGCCCTGCACACGCCTTGGCTGCACTAGAGCAGCAGTGAGCACTGAAAAGCAATAAAATAAGAATAAAAAATATGTGTAAGGATTTTCCAAGATCCGATTTCACACTTTCTCTCCTGGCTCATGCAGTTCTCTGTTTTGCAGGGTGTTTTAACTATAGGATTTTTAATTAATGTTCTTTCATGCTGATGAGAAGAGGCTGGTTTACTTTGTCCCTTGTGCTAGAGGGAGGCAGCCTTGGCATGCCCAGTTGTGCATCCTTTGCTTAAGGCACCTGATAGAAATGTAGAGTTTTGCTGTCACAGAATCTGTGCTATGGAAAGAAACATCCAGTGGCCACTCCAAATTTTTGTCAGTCTCTGTGTAAATCAAATTACTCTTGCTGGTGATTTACCCATGATTGATGTGGAGAATCCCATCAGCTTCACCAAATCCAACTTTTAGGTTTCTGTGTAGCAGAATTTGGTAGATGACCTGAAGATTATTCTTTTGGTGATGCAAAACCCTGGCATCATATCATGAGTATCGTTACGCTGACTCTATGACTTCTCTATGAGTGGCTCCTCTATGTCTCCTCTGTGAAGTGACCATGTTCACTTCATCCAAAGGCTGCTCCATGACATGGTTGCCCAGGATTGTCCAGTAGCTGAGCTGACAAGTCACCTCTGGTTCCCAGCATCTCTCCTGGAAGTTCACCAGCTATCTAAAGCAGCACATCCATGTGGGAAGCACTCACAGCTTCTTGGCAGCTTTTTGAATTTCCCAGGCAGCTGAGTCAGAATTGATGAGAGCAAAACTGATTGCAAAGAGTGATGAGTTCTCTTCATGAGAGAACGCACAGTCCCAACCTCTCAGCCCCCTTCTTGCACTGCTCACTGTATTTAACCTACCATGTAAAACTTGTTTGTGGCACTTTGGAGAAGTAACCTTTTTGACTCACATTAGTGTTTCTGGCTTGTCACAGACCTGCTTGGAGCCATTGGTGACACTTTTGTTGGCTTTCACAGGTCAAAGTACCATCTCCATTTTGTTTAATGCTCATCAAGTCCTCTCATTTCCCAACTGAATATTCTCCTTTGAGAAAAGAAGGGTAAGAGGGGATCTTATTAATGTTTATAAATATCTCAAGTGTGGGACACAAGGGGAGATAGCCAGCCTCTTTCCAATGGTCTGTGGCGACAGGACAAGGGGCAATGGCCTCAAGTTGGAGCACAGGAAGTTCTGCACCAATATGCAGAAGAACTTTATCACAGTGAGGGTGACAGAGCCCTGGGACAGGCTGCCCAGGGGGGTTGTGGAGTCTCCTTCTCTGGAGATAGTCAAGACCTGTCCGGATGCCGACTTGTGCAACCTGATCTAAGGAACCTGCTTTGGCAGGGGGCTTGGACTTGATGATCTCTTGCGGTCCCTGCCAACCCCTATGATTCTGTGATTCCTGTGTGCTTATTTTGAGTGTATGCTGACAGGTATAAGCTGATCCACACGTACTCTGAATTCTGTCTGTTTACACTTTATTGCTTTTGATGAAGGTATTGTTTTGGCACTGCTTTGGCCTGCTGCGTGTCAGTTTAAACATCAATCACAGGTGCTGGCAACCTCACCTCTTGATGTAACTCTCCTGTATCTCCTGGTTCTCCTGGTAGCTGCAGTCTGAGAGTTTTGCTGGTGCCAGCAATCTCTCCCAAGGATGCTCCTGCATCCTCCCCCACCGTGTGGTGCTTGGTGTGGGTAGCAGACCTGCTGCACTGCCTTTGGGGGGCTCCGAGGTCTTCGAACCATTCTTCCATGGAGGTTTGTCACCATTACCATGTCCATGATGCCAGAGTCCCTACAGTCCCATACAGGCAGATGTCTGGGAGGCTTCTTTGACTTGAGGAGTCTTTCCCATTCCCTATAAATGTTGCTCTTTGAGAAATACTGGCCAGTGGTGTTCTTTTTGAGTTGTGTCCTGAAGCTGCTCTGCAAGCTGCCTCCTGAGGAGGCATTCCTCCAGCGCCAGCAATCTTCAGCTTCAGCTGGTCACCAGCACTGCTAGAACAAGAGGAGACCAGAGAATGCTGTTTAATTATCCCAATGCCCTCAGATGTTTCACTTCCACTGGAGAGTGGCCTTATCTTAGTAGAATAGGTAATGTCTTTAAAAAAAAGCCAATTCTGGAAAAAATTTGTCATTGGCAGCCATAATACTATCTTCTCTTTGTTTTCTGGGATGAAGTGTCCAATTATCTCTGTTGGGCATTTAGCAGCACATTTCAGTTCTGCTTCACCCTCAGGTGAAATACCTTGCAGAGCACCACAGAAGTCACATTCCCCCACAGACCTTAGAACAGATCTCTTTGGGACATTCTACCTTGTGCTAAAATGCTGCCATCCCTCCAGCCTGAAGAAGAACATCAAGTGGTTTGGAGTGGGAATAGGATTGTGATTAGTCCAAGAAGAGTGCAAGCATGAGTGGGGTTGTGGGAACCAATTTTGTAAACTGTCATGGCACCTGTGATCTCTTCTGGGATTCACCTCTGCATCATTTTCCTTCCCTTGCTGAAATTCACACCTTTCCCCCCACAAAACCCTGTGTAGCAGGGAGAAACTCCACTTTTCTCCCCAGAATATTAAATTTCCTATCATAAGATGCAGTTACTCTAAATGTGCACCTAAAGACAGCCAGATAACAACATGATTCTAGTAATAGTCCAAATGTTCTCTAGATCAATGGAAACCTTTGGTAAATACTATACTACACTCTGCAGCTCACAAGGTCAAGGGTATCCTGGGCTCCATTAGAAGAGGGGTGGCCAGCAGGGACAGGGAGGTGATTGTCCCTCTCTACTCTGCCCTTGTGAGGCCCCATCTGGAGTCCTGTGTCCAGATCTGGGGCCCCCAATACAAGAAAGATGTGGAACTGTTGGAGAGGGTTCAGAGGAGCCACAAGGCTGATTAGAGGGCTGGAGCACCTGCCCTACAAAGAGAGGCTGAGGGAGCTGGGCTTGTTCAGCCTGGAGAAGAGAAGGCTGCGGTGGGGCCTCATTGCAGCCTTCCAGTACCTGAAGGGAACTTATAAGCAGGAGGGGATTCAACTTTTTAAAAGGGTAGATAATGGCAGGACAAGGGGGAATGGATTAAAACTAAAGGAAGGAAGGTTTAGATTAGATATTAGGGGGAAGTTTTTTACAGAAAGAGTGGTGAGGTGCTGGAACAGGCTGCCCAGAGAAGTAGTGGATGCCCCGTGCCTGGAAGTGTTCAAGGCCAGGTTGGACGGGGCCCTGGGCAACCTTGTGTAGATCCAGACCTGGAGGTTGGTGGCCCTGCCTGTGGCAGGGGGGTTGGAACTCTATGATCCATGGGGTCCCTTCCAACCCAGACCATTTTATGATTTATGATTATGATTTACCCTCACTAGGCTATTTGTTTTCCTTACCCTTTAGAATAATAAAAAAAGTATAAAATCCAGTAGCATCAGCAGCTCAGTCTGCACCTTTGGGAGGATTTTGTCCCACACAGATTTCTACAATTAAAAGCATTGACACCAAGTTACTGGAATTTGCTGTCCCTTCTTGGGTTTTTTCTTTGTGATGAAATGGTTGAAATTCAAAGGATAGGCCCTGGGTGTATGGGCTGCTTTGTTTATCCCTAGCGGGGACACGGGTGGAGAGGAAGGGAACATGTACCAAAATCATGGGCAAGCTCAACTGGAAAATATTTCAAATGTCAGATCCAGTTTAGTATTTCTTTAATATGACACATCCACAGTCGTTCACATCCCATTTCTGGAGTCTATGGGCTTGTGTTTAAGGCTAAACCAAGCTTTTTTCCCAGTGATGGTTGGGCCACCTGCCTCTCTTCCCTAGGCCTCATGGCTGGGTGGCTAAATAAGAAGGAATCATTCAGCTAACCTCAGTGTCTGCCAGTTGTGCTTTCTCAGTGACCTTTCCAAAAACTGCCTTCTTTTTTTTGCCAAAAAATAGATTTTACACTACCAAGCTGAAGAAGCAGAGTTCTCTATGCATTTTGAATAACATCTTTCTTTCCAAATGTCTGCTGAGTCCTGTGTAATAAAAGCCCAACAGTAAAAAATGTGTTTTAAATGGTAACCAAGTATTGGCTGATGCTCAAAATAAAATAGGACAGTTAAACTTCTCTGCTATCTTGTGACATGCCATCATTAGCACCCCATGAAGTGGATGGGAGGGAGAATAAAAACACTCAAACATTTCTGGAGACTTTCCATGAGCTATTTTTTTAATGCAGGAATTTTCACTCTCAGAATGCCTCAGTTTCACCCTCACAACACATCCAGAGTCTGATGAAAAGATTCTCAAGAAGCTCTTATTTCTCAGCCTTCTTCTTCCTTCCCACCCAGGGGTGAACAATTGGTGTGGCCATGACAATATCCAAAGTGGGAAACCCACTCTGAACGGATCTGATTCCCAAGGAAAGCCTTTTCGTTTTGGGGTTTGGCATACTACGATTGGACTTGATGATCTTAAAGGTCTTTTCCAACCTAAATGATATATCTGTGTATATATATATGTATATGTATAAAGTCTTGGTCTGAAGTATGACAGCGATGGTCTTTCAGCCTGGAGAAGAGAAAGCTCCGGGGACACCTTATAGCAGCCTTCCAGTACCTGAAGGGGCCTACTGAAGGAAAGCTGGGGAAGGACTTTTTAGAAGGGCATGTAGGGATAGGAAAAGAGGCAATGGTTTTAAGTTGGAAGGGGTTAGATTTAGATTGGATATTGGGAAGAAATTCTTCACTATGAGGGTGGTGAGGCACTGGAACAGGCTGCCCAGGGAGGGGGTGGATGCCCCTTCCCTGGAGGTGTTCAAGACCAGGTTGGATGGGGCCTTGAGCAGCCCGGTCTAGTGAGAGGTGTCCTTGTCCATGGCAGGGGGGGTTGGAACTTGATGATTTTTAAGGCCCCCTCAAACCCAAACCCTTCTATGAAAATCAGAGCTTAGCAACAGAGGTGGAGCAGCAGAATTGGGGAAAGGGCAGGTGGAATTTCAAGGGTCCTGGGTTGTGATGGTTTCCTTTCTCATCTTCTGCCATACAACAGTTTGGTAAAGAGCTCCCAGAGCCAAGGCTATCTCAGCTGGTGTGTCTTTGCATGCAGTACCATGCTAGCAGACTGGAAACAGGGGTTTCAAAAGCATCCTTCTTGCTTTATATCGGTGTGTAAAAATGCTTTTGCAATACGTGTCTGTTAAATCACTGATACCATTTTAGAGAGTTTCCTCTTTAATGGATCGTTCCCCAAAGCCAAACCAGTTCCATTGTATCTTTTGCTTCTTGTAACAAATTCTTTCAAAGTAAATATTAATTTGTCTTGGCTTTTGTGAGCACCAAATGACAAGATGACAGACCTGCTTGCAAATATAACTTTTTAACGAGACAGAACATGACTATATATATGGTAGCAATGTGTTGTTGCAAACTGGTTGAGCTAAAGGAAGACGGCAGGAAAACTGAACAGTCCCAATTTTGCTCAGATAAGGACTAAGCCTCTAATTTTGCCTATTCTTTGGCTTTTCTCCAGCTGCTGTGTTGTTCAACTTTAATTTTCCCCATAATCAGGCTGATATCATAGGGATTTGCATGGAAACTGATGCCCTCAGCTCATCTCAGTGCCAGAGTTACAACAGCCTCTTGTTTCTAATGGAAAAAAGATGTAAAATCTCCAGACGGCCCCCGTTCATGTGCTGTGTGATTTGCTAGCCTCCATTCAGAGCCTAGTTTAATGCCTTCATCTGATTTTGTGAAACTGCAGGTTACTATGGTAAGTGTGTGGATATGTGTCCATCAGGTCAGTATTTCTCTACTGCTTCTGTTTGCAAACCCATGGGAGCTTGCCTCTGCCACTTGGGTGATCCTGTCCCCTTTTGGGCCATGTGAAGAGCAGGCCCCAGGATGCTTGGTTATCCCCAAAGCAAGCCCTTGCTTTGGGATCCTATACTGTGTCAAGCTCCCTGCAGATTCAGACAAGCATGATTAATGGCTTCTAAGTTTTGCTAAAGTAGTTTGGTACAGTGTTCAGCCCTTTTGGGGGGGTTAACTTCTTGGTTTAAAGGCAGTTCAACCCCAAACTCTGCCAGCTGAAGGAAACCATTCCTTCTCCTCTTGTAGTAGGAAAAGGGAGGTTCAGGAAATGGTAGGACTGGAAGAATGTTTATAAATATCTCAAGTGTGGGACACAGGGGGAAATGGACAGCCTCTTTTCTATGGTCTGTGGAGACAGGACAAGGGGCAATGGCTGCAAGCTGGAGCACAGGAAGTTCTGCACCAACATGGGGAAGAACTTTTTCACAGTGAGGGTGACAGAGCCCTGGGACAGGCTGCCCAGGGGGTTGTGGAGTCTCCTTCTCTGGAGATATTCAAGACCCATCTGGATGCCTACCTGTGTGATCTGTCCTAAAGAACCTGCTTTGGCAGGGGGGTTGGACCCGATGGTCTCTTGAAGTCCCTTCCAACCTCTGCAATTCTGTGATTCTGTGAATGAAAACCCAATAAAAACCTCATGTCCTTTGGCATGGGCACCCTCATTTGGTACTCTCATTTGGTACCCAAATGAGGAGGGCTGGCAGAAACGGGCCCTGAACCATGTTCAGATATGCTGGATAAACAGGTTATAGAGTTACTAATACTGCTACTCATCTAGAGGGAAGAAACCAGTGGATGGGCCTTGTACGTCTTGCCCATTCCAGTATATTTAGTTACTGGCCAATGTTTTGGGAAAAATGAACTGCTTTTATCATTTGCCCAAACAGCATCCAAACACTGACACAGAGCTATTGCTGCATGGCAAGAGTGAATTTGCCTGGCTTGTTGGCTCACTCCTTCAGAAACCAAGACACAGTCCAAGCTGTGAACAACTCAGAGTGTGATGTCCCTGCCTGATGCAATTTGAAGCAGCTGATGCAGCAATGGGCTCCAGAGAGCCAGCTCAATGAAAATCAAGACCTCCTCTCTTTTAGTGGTGGCTGTTGTGTGAGCCACAGACGTTTCAGCTTTTGAAGGCCTGGCCTCAGACCATTTTTTCCTATTTACCTCACAGCTTGCTTTAACCAGAGCTGAGAGAGCTGCTGACTGCAGGCTGTGAAACCTCAGAGGCCTGGATGAGAAGCTGATGTGACTTTGCTCCAGCGCTGTGCTTGAAGTTACTGTCTGTTGTGTAGTGATGTTCAAAAGATCCTAAGCTCCTTACACCTGACCTCATGTGTGAGTCTCTCCAAATCTCCACGTCCCCAGCAATTTTAGGGAAATGATGGCAGTTTGAAATAATAGGCTTCAAACTGGTCATTTTCCTGGGCAAGTAAGCTTGAGTGGATGGTTCCTCTATCCCTGCAGTTGTAGGGAGGGGTACTGGGAGGACCCTGAAACACCACCTGTTAAATTAATGGCTGAGAGGCTGGTGTCATCACAGGAGTTTTGGGTTTTTTGACCATGGGGTGATTTACGTGGCACCTGGTCTGATGGCTGCAGATGGGTCCCACCTGACCCAGAGGGGGAGGTGGATCCTAGCCCAGGAGCTGGTAAGGCTCATTGAAAGAGCTTTAAACTAGGTAGAAAGGGAGGACAGGGAGGAAATGAGGGTCACTAGAGATGAGGCTGTGGTAACAGTGCCACGGCTGGTGTTGAGAGCAATGGCCCAAATGAAGCACATCTTCACGAATGCATGCAGCATGGGCATCAAACAGGAAGAGCTGGAAGCCATTGTGGAGCAGGCAAACTATGACTTAGTTGCCACCACTGAAATGTGGTGGGACCACTCCCATGACCGGAGTGCAGCCATGGACAGGTATAAACTTTTCAGAAAGCACAGACAGCATAGGAGGGATGGTGCTGTGACTCTCTATATTAAAGGGTGTTTTGATATGGTAGCGTTTGGGGCTCTGAATGATAAGGCAGAGTCCCTATGGGTAAGGATCAGGGGGAAGGCCAGCAAGGCAGGCATCCTCGTGGGGGTCCGTTATGGGCCGCTGAACCAGGATGAAGAGACAGATGAGGTATTTTACAAGCAACTGGTGGAAGTCGCCTGATTGCCAGCACTTATTCTCATGGGGGACTTCAGCTGCCTGGACAATTGCTGGAAATACAATACAGCCCAGAGGAAGCAGTCTAGGAGGTTCCTGGAATGTGTGGAAGGTAACTTCCAGACACAGCTGGTTAGCAAGCCTACCAGGACGGGCGCCCCACTAGACCTCCAGAGAAGGACTGGTGGGAGATGTGGTGGTCTTGGGCAGAGTGACCATGAAATGGCAGAGTTCCCTACTCTCTGTGAAGTCAGGAGGGTGTCAGTAAAACTGCTACCTTGGACTTCCTGAGGGCAGACTTTGAACTGTTCAGGACACTGGTAGGGAGGGCCCCTGGGGAGGCAGTTCTGAATGGCAAAGGTGTCCAGGAAGGCTGGATGCTTCTCAAGAGGGGAGTTTTAAAGGCACAGGAGCAGGCTGTCCCTGTGTGCTGTAAGATGAACTGGTAGGGAAGAACAGGCATGGCTGAACAGGGAGAAAAAGAGTCTATGTCCAATGGAGGAAGGGACAAGGAACTTGAGAAGAGTACAAGGAAGTTGCTAACATATGCAGGGGAAAAATCAGAAAAGGCTCAAGCCCAGCATGAGCTCAGCCTGGCCACTGTGGTGAAAGATAGTAAAAAATGTTTCTACAAATATATTAACAGCAGGAGGAGGGCCAAGGAGAATCTCCCTCCTTCCCTGGACCTGGTGAGGAACATGACTACTGAGGATAAGGAAAAGGTGGAGATTCTCAATGCCTTCTTTACACCTGTCTTCAACAGTCAAACTGGTTATTTTCAGGGTATTCAGACTCTTGACCTGGAAGACTGGAACAGGGAGCAGAATAAACCCCCCACAACTGAGGTTGAAACAGTCAGAGACCTGCTATTTCACCTGGACCATTGCAAGTCCATGGGTCCAGATGGGATCCACCCAAGGGTACTGAGGGAGCTGATGTATGCAATTGCCAAGCTGCTCTCCATCATCTATCAGTGCTCACGGGCAACTGGAGAGGTACCAGATGACTGGAGACTTGCTAATATGATGCCCATCTACAAAAGGATCATAAGAAAGATCCAGGGAACTACAGGCCTCTTGGCCTGACCCAGCCAGCATGGGTTCATGAAAGACAAGTCCTGCCTGGCCAACCTCATGTCCTTCTATGACCAGGTGACCTGCCTGGTGGATGAGGGAAAGGCTGTTGACGTAGTCTGCCTCGACTTCAGCAAAGCCTTTGACACAGTCCCCCACAGTATTCTCCTGGAGAAGTTGGCAGCCCAGGGCTTGGACAGGTACGCTCTTCCGTGGCTTAAAAACTGTCTGGATGGCCAGGTCCAGAGAGTAGTGGTGAGTGGAGTTAAATCCAGCTGGTGACCAGTCACTAGTGGTGTTTCCCAGGGGTCGGTATTGGGGCCCATCCTCTTTAATATCTTTTTTGATTATTTGGATGAGGGAATTGAGTGCAACCTCACTAAGTTTGCAGATGACACCAAGTTGCAGGGGGGAAGTGTTAATCTGCTGGAGGGTAGGAAGGCCCTCCAGAGGGACCTGGACAGGTTGGATCAACGGGCAGAGGCAAATGGGATGAAGTTCATTGTGGTAAAGTGTTGGGTCCTGCACTTTGGTCCTAACAACCCCTGGCAATGCTACAGATTTGGGGCAGGGTGGCTGGAAAGTGGTACAGAGGAAAAGGATCTGGGGGTGTTGTTTGACACTCACCTGAACATGAGCCAGCAGTATGCCCAGGTGCCCAATGGCATCCTGGTTTGTGTCAGGAATAACCCTGCCAGCAGGACCAGGGAGGTGATCAGCCCCCTGTACTCAGCTCTGGTGAGGCCGCACCTCAAATACCGTGTTCAGTTTTGGGCCCCTCACTACAAGAAAGACATTGAGGCCCTGGAGCATGTCCAGAGAAGGGCAATGAGGCTGGTGAAGGGACTGAATCACAAGTCTTCTAAGGAGCGGCTGAGGGAACTGGGGCTGTTTAGTCTTGAGAAGAGGAGACTCAGGGGAGACCTTACTGCTCTACTACCTGAAAGGAGGTTGTGGTGAGCTGGGGATCAGCCTCTGCTCGCAGATAACTAGTGATAGGAAAAGCAGGAATGGCTGCAAATTACACCAGGGAAGGTTCAGGTTAGTAATTAGGAGAAATTTCTTCTCAGAAAGAGTGGCTAGGCATTGGAACGGGTTACCCAGGGAGGTGGTGGAGTCACCATCCCTCAGGGTACTTAGGGACATGGTTTAGTAAGTAAGGGTGATGGTTGGACTAGATGATCTTGGAATTCTTTTCCAACCTTAATGATTCTATAATTCTGCATGCACAGAGGTATTCTCTCTTTATAAACCATACAGAAACAGTCCTTCCCATTTATATTTGGTTTTGGGTAAGCTTGCAACCTTGAGGGCTGCAAGATGCTTCACTGAAAGGAAATAGAGAGTTTTGAATGTCTGCACAGGGAGGAATCCTGCCCTTTCCCTGGGGAGAGCTGAAGTTGACCAATATCGGTCTGTTCAGATGTTGGGTCCACAGGGGCATGGATGGGTGTCTACAGCTCTCTCCTTGCCTCTGTCCTGATGTAAAGGGGGGTCTCTAGGGAGTGTCTGCCCCTCCAGTGCCACCCCTTGCAGGGCCTGTGATATCCCCTGGGATCCATCAGCAGGCACAGCCAAAGGATCTATTTTTACATGTGTAAAAATTAAGGACAGAAAAGTAGCATTTATTTACTTAATACATGTAGGTGCTTCTCTGGCTTTCTTGGGAGATAGCCTCGTTCCAATCTTGACCTCTATTCATCTTCTCCCCTCCCACCTTCCATGCTCCCCCTTGACACCCTCCTGACAAATTGCTCTTGCTAACAGGAATTGGGGCTGTCAGGATCTCCTGTGGTTGGAGGAATCAGCCTTGGCAGCTGTGCATGAGCCAGGGTGGTGCACTTTGGGTGTCTGTCAGGCCCCTGATTCACTGCGGGGGGGTGTGTGCAGGGCTGTGACCTCATCCCTTCCAGGAAACTCAGCTGTTCCAGTTTGAACTCCAGGTCTCTTTCCACTTCTTTCCCATCCAGTTTTGAGTTTTAGGATTCAGAGAGGCTGAAGGGCTCTCCAAAATGCACTGGGGCTACAGATGGATGCCATCACACCCTGGCATGGCACCGGCCATCTGCCCTGCTTGGGAAAGACCATGTCAACATTTTTTTCCACCTGGTTGGCAGTGTAGTGTTGCTTTGGCATGACTCAGGACTGACTGACTTTGCTTGAACTAAGGATGCCTTGCAAGCAAGCATCCATCTTCCAGAAGGAGGTACTCTTCCAGAAGGAGGTGACTCACTGGAGATGTACCTCCTTCTGTTTCGGCTGTAGCTTCCAACTGTGACTCCCTTCAGAGCCATATTTGGGTTTCTTTCACCCAAAAAACATGTGCTGACTTTGAGAAATGGATTTCAACATCCCAGGCAGAATTCTGCTCCCTTGCACCTCATGTGGGCCAGGTTGCTCCTTGGTCCCCAGCAGGCCACATATCCAAGTTATTCATTTCGGATTGAGTTCACGTGTCAGAGAAGGGTTAAAAGGCACTGTTGTGAGCATTTACTCTGATTTTCTGTGCTTAACATACACCCTAGGATTTCCTCCAATATTTCTGCTCCAAGTCTGTAGCCTGTGTCTGGTCAAGGACACAGTTCTGCAGCCCAGATCTGAGGCTGGGGCCTGTCTCTGTGAGCGAATATTAGCAGCAGCTGATCATGACAGTTCTCCAGCACATGGAAAGGCTTCCAAGACTTTTAAATTCCTGACTGCAACGCTGATCTTGCTGACAAAACCTTCTGTTTCTGCAAGATGTGGATGCTGAAACTGGGCAGGGGGAGAAGATGCTTGAGACAAAGCTGCAGCTGCCAACAAGTAGAGCAATGAGCTGGTTTTGGGCTCTGAGAATCAGGACCTCACTGGAACAAAATACTGGCCCAGGGCGGGCTCCTAAACTCAACTCTGTACCTGAACAACTCTCTGCTCCCCAGAGAAGTACCTTTCTCACCACAGCCCTCCAAAGATCCTTTCTGAGTTGTCTGCTACTGTGCAAAGGCAAGTATCTTCTTGGTGCTCAAAGATGCCCTATGACCACTGGGCTTTTAAAACTGAAGCATTGCAATGCAGAAGTTTTTATGAAAAAATCAGAAGTCAGTGCTTAAAACACACAGTTTCACTCCCATGGAATGTCACCAGTGGTCACAGAAAAAGCAGTACTTGCAGCTATTAATTTTCCTTGAAAAAAACCCCCCAAAACCAAACTCCACAATAAAAATTGAAGAATTAGCAGTGAACAACAGCCAGAGAACTGGTATCTTCTCACCCTGGACATGTGCACCATAGCTGGGCATCCTTCCAGTCCACTTTTACCGATATTAATGGTGTCCATTGAGATAAACCTCTGTGAGAGGAACCTAAGATGCAGCTTCAGGCTGACTTTGCATGTGAACAGCAGGTGTAGAATAGCAGCATTTTGACTGAGACCTTCACAAACCTATGTTTTGGGGTTGGAAACCCGCCCCCCCCCCCATGTTCAATTAGCAGAAAGCATGTCTCAGTCTCTTTTTGTCTCACTCCATCAAGGAGACAGCTGCAGCATGCAACAGTGTGAATAAAGGGGGCTGAAAAAAATTTATGTATTATGTTATGTAGTCCTCTCAGAAAAGAGATGGGCAGACCAACCCCACCGGGGCTGAGACGTTCAGGCTTGAACAACGTCCTTAGGGAGCTCAGGGATGCTCAGGAAGACAGACAAGTTAGCTTGTTTCTCAAATGCAGCATCCTCTTGACTTCTCAAAGAAACAGTAGATTCTTAGGGTTGCAGTGGAAGGATGGGATGGTTTCATATCTGCCCTCCAAGTCTGGTGTAACTGGGCTCCAGTCCAAAGGGTGGCTCTTGTCTCTCCACCCCCACATGTCCCCTCTCTGCCCTTGGGTGGGACCTGGCAAAGACACACACACACGGCAGCCCCACAATGTGCTCTGCCTTGGTGGGGTTTGTTTTCTGTTTGGTTCGTTGACTTGTGTGCGCCCAGTGATCCCTACACTGGTTTCGCAAGGGAAACAGCACTCACCTGGGACTGGAGCTGGGACTGTGTCTGGGGAAGAGTGAGACCACTCACCTCTTTCTACTTCCCAGGGACCTGCAGGTGCACCGGGTCACCATCAGTGTCAGGTGAGTGTGGGACCACAGGAGTATGTTTCTCTCTTCTTCTTAATTATTAGTATTTTTTAAAATAAAATAACCCCTTCTGAAACTGTAGTGAGCTAAGAACTCTACTGAAAACCACATACATGGCAGATGTTTAAACAACTGAAGTTGGTTTTAAATGAAGCAAAACCACAGGAGGAGCAGCAGTCTCTGGCTGTGACTTTGCAACCTGAAACCCAAGTGAGCCTGGGCACAGAAGAGTGTTTTCACAGGAGAGGAGAAATGTCCCCTTCCTTTCAGGCAGTGCTGCAACTTCATGAGATGAAGATTTGTCCTCAGCTGGGAAAAAATTGAGGCATGAAAGTAGATGCAAAGCTCAGTTTCTTCTCTCTGTCCATGGAGGGGGAGGGGGGCGTGTGTGTGGCTGAGCTCTGTCATTGCTGCAGCACCAAGAGCCAAGCAAAGGGCAGGAGATGATTGGTTCAGGTCACTGCTCCATCATTTGCATATGTGGTTTAGATGTGAACACACAGATTTTGATGCCATCAGGCAGGAAAAATTAAATCTGTGGCAGAGTTACTGCAGCCACTGGTATCCCTGTACTTAGCTAATGCCTAAAGAAAAAGTGTTCTGACATGCACATTGGGAAATGCCTGTGGGTGGGAAGGGAAGGGGGTCCCTGGTGGTCCTTGGCCCTGGGTTGAAGGTGGTTATCAATCCCTTCTTGCTGGCCAAGCTGCAGCACTGTGGGGCTACAGTGCTGCTCCTCATCCCTGTCTGAGAGGCTGGAGTCTGACAAGGGATGATGGGCCTCATCGTGCGCTCTGCTTTCTGTGAGCCCTTGGTACAGAGCTGCCCCTCATCTCAGTCAGGATGCACAGAGCCCCAGATAGGGACACGTGGCTGTTGTGTTAGTGCAATGGGGCAGCACTGGTGGGACAAGGCTAAATTATATACCCTGCTCTGGAAGGATTTCTGGCTGCACAAGGAGGAAAACATCATTAATTACAGTGCTAAGAGTAAGTGAAGGGGACTACAGCTAATGGAGAACCTGGTCATCTCTATTGTACTGCATACAGGTCATCTCTGTGGTACTGCATACACCAGAAACTTATTTTGCTACTCCTGTTCCTTCACAGTTCTGTGACTTTAAGTAATTGCATCTGTTTTAATTGTGTCTTTCTGAGCAGTCAGTCTGATACATTCATTTATGGCACACCTTGCAGCCTTTGCTGAGCTTTTTATCCTGAGTATGCCCTCTCATTTTTGTCTTCAGATGTTCAGTCTGCGAGGGGCCCCGCTAAGCTTGGATGTGTGAAGGAGAAAAAGCTCTTCAGACCTTTCCATCAGCTCAGTGGTGAAATGCCCCACCTGGAACCAGCTTGTACTGATTTTGAAAAACTTTTGGAAGCCAGAGAAGCTGGTGACCCAAGGCTTGACCCTCAGTGGAAACAAGAATAGGAGTCTTTGAGGATATGCCCAACTAAGCAGGAGCAAACCAGGCATGGTGGATACTGTGAAATCTCTATAGAATTTTAAAGGATATACAAATATGTAAAAATCACAAAGTGGCTTCAAAAATTTCCAGGGGAATAGTTCCCAATCCTACCACTGAAGTGCTGTTTGGTAAGAAAGGTCAAATAGCAAACTGCTGAGGACACACATCATGTTATCTTTTGGGACTATCTCTCTGATTTACTAAGGTCAAACAGTCATCTGTGTTTTTGCCTGCCTTCCTTAGATGTGAACATTTAAGAAGCTAAAACTATGACAAGTATTCAAAACACATCGATGAGACTTCTCCAAACTGTCTCAAACCTGATTTCAGAGAAGACATCAGAAATTATTGTCCCTTTGTTTGCCTTATGGCATTTTAATCCTTTGCTTGACTTGTGTCATTTTTTAAAAACTTTCCCTGCAACTAGAAGGGCTGGAAACAGCACTTACTTAAAATTAAGAAGGAAATTTCACCTAATGTGGTGTCGGATCTGACTTTCATGATCTCTGAATGAAAACTCAGAGCTCCAAAATCAATATACTGGAGCTCAGAAGCGGGGATGGGGGAGGAGGTGGGGGGGAAGTGTTTCTTCAGGTAGAACTGGGGTTAAACATGGTGGGTATGGCTTTGCCAGGTTTTCTGTGTGCCACTGTCTTTGTTGGCATGTAGATATTCAGCATATAGACAGGTTCCTTTCTGAAGCATTAAATCAGGTAGGAATTTCTCAAATTGCTGATTTCTAGCCTGAGATTTAAGGAACTGATCACTAAGTTGTTCTCAACTTCAAATAAGCATTTGGATTTCACCTTAACATCTCTCAAGCAGGTGTTGTGACAGCTACATAGGTGCATGTGGTGGTTTCACACTGGCTGGAGGCCAGATGCCCACCAAAGCCGCTCTATCACTCCCCTTTTCAACTGGACAGGGGAGAAAATATTTATTGAGAGGCTTAGGAGTTGAGATAAGGACAGGGAGAGATCATTCTGCAATGAGTGTCATGGGCAAAACAGACTCAACATGGAATAAAGGAAAGAAAACTCTCGAATTTATTACACTGAGACCAGAGTTGGGTAATGAGAAGTGCGACCAGATCTTAAAGCACCTCCTTCCACCCCTCCTTTCTTAGCAGACTTCATTTTAGTCATGATTTTGATCCCTCCTTCCCCCTCATTGTGTCAGGGAATGGGGGTTTCGGTCAGTTCCTCACAAGGCTGTTTTCCTTCTTAGCCAGGTCTGGGGGAGGCATTCCTCACACTCTTCCCCTGCTGCACCCTGGGGTCCCACCCACAGCAGACAGTCCTTCCTGAACTTCTCCAACATGAGTCATTTCCCACAGGGCTCCAGCTCTTCCCCAGCTGCCCCAGCGTGGGGCACTGCCATGGGGTGCAGTCATAAATCATAGAATGTCTCTCAGTCTCTCAGGCCCAGACTGCTCCAGCCTGGTCCTCCACAGGGTCACAGGCTCCCCTCCCCGCCCCATCCCCCAGCAAACATGCTCCGTCGAGGATCTCTCTTGCTCATCCCTGTGTCTCTGTCTCTCTCCATGGGCTGCAAGTGCTGGCAGAGGCTCCAACACGGGTCACAGCATCTTCTGTATGTCTCCATCTGCTCCAGCATGGGGCCTCTCCACGGGCTGCAGGTGGGGTCTCGGCCTTTTCCATGGGCTGCAGGGGAACACCCGCTCCACCATGGGTTTCTCCATGGGCTGCAGGGGCATCTTTCTCTCTGGCACCTGAGGCACCTCCTCTTCCCCCTTCCCTAGCCTTGGTGTCTGAACAGTTTCTTACATCTTCTCCCTTCTTTGGTGGCAAAAAGCAGCTGCTTGCAGGTTTTTTTCTCCTAAATGTGATTCCCAGAGGCGCTGTGACCATCGCTGATGGGCTCGGCCTTGGTCACCAATGACTCTGGTCTTGAGCTGTCTGGTGTTCGCTCTGTCAGGCCTGCAGAGAGCTTCTGGCTGCTGCTTGCTGAAGCCACCCCTGCAGCTCCCTGCCTCCATCAGAACCCAGACACACAAACGCACAACAGTGCATGATGAGCAACAACAGCTATGTAGGTCCATGGTAAATAATTACAATCATACAGGAATTTCCAGCTATTTTTGTAGAGCTTTTGTAGGTCTTTCATGGCATTACAAGCCAATTCCCACCTTCCTTGCCCCCAAATATTTCCCAAAGGTGAGACACTGGTTTTGTCCTCCTACGCTTTAGATTAGGTATTAAGAAGAAATTCTTCCCTGTGAGGGTGGTGAGGCACTGGCACAGGTTGTCCAGAGAAGCTGTGGCTGCCCCCTCCTTGGCAGTGTTCAAGGCCAGATTAGATGGGGCTTTGGGCAACCTGGTCTAGTGAGAGTGTCCCTCCCCGTGGCAGGGGTTTTGGACCTAGATGATCTTTGAGGTCCCTTCCAACTCAAACCAGTCTGTGATTCTATGAATCTATGCTGCAAATCACACACAACCCATTCTTGCATTCACCCTAAATATAAACCCATGTCCCACACAAGCTTTCCAGAATGTCAGGATTGGCTCTGTCATCTCACACAGACCCTCAGATCTATTCAGCAAAGGAGAGCAAGCCACACCTTTGTTTTGTAATTATTTTTTCCAGTGCAAAGGAACACAAACTTGTCATTTTCTGCTCATTGTATTGCACCACTGTGTATGTGGGGACGTGTGGTTTCAGTGATGGTGTCATACAAGCCCATATAGCATATAGCCATAATCAAATACTTTGTGCACAGCAAAACAAGTATGGCCAGAAGTATGGGTAAGCAGGGCTGTGGCAAGCTGGGAACAACTCAAGAGTGCAACAGCTCTGCTGATCTCATCTTGAAAAAACCTTAATCCCAGCTGTCACAGCTTCACAGCTCTTCCCAAGCCTGGAAATGTAAAATGAGCTTCTGGGAGTCCTGCCCCATGCATTTTTTTTTCGCAACGTGATCATTGGTCTTGAGGAATTGCTTTGCCAGAGGTGAGGTACTCATCCACATGCAGAGGTAGAGTCTGAAAAAACCCCTTTGTTTGGAGGGAGGCCTGTGTTGGGGGATGGGGAGGAACAGTGTGCTGATGAAAGACTTGGTGGTAAAGTTGGGTGGGTTTTTTTCTGTTTTTTACAGGCAGAAGCAGGGGACAAATCCAGCCCGTCCGTGCTTTTTGTGTGGCATTACAAAATTAGAAAGTTGTTTTTCAATGAACATGAAATTGCTGAAGAATAGAAACTCAAGTGCCATAAATAGTGCTGGGCTCTTTGAAGCCACAAAGAGGAGGCTGTTCTGCTGGGAGATGCCAGGCTTGGGAGCATGGGGTTTCTTTGTCTGCACGCTGTCAGTGCAGCAGCCGGTGTACTTTGAGCATGAGTCCCAGATTTGCTTCTGCTGTTAACTAGGGATGAAGAGGAAACAGTGATGAGCTGTGAGAGGGGGCCAAGAGAGATCCAAGTCCTTTAACCCACTTGGCTCAACCAGGCAATGATCTTCTGAGGGGAGACATAGGGGGGTAAAGACCAGGCCTGCAAGTAAAATTTGGAAGAGGGAAATTTTTAAAATTCCCTATAGTATTATGCTTCTGGGTTGTGTCAGGGGGGATAAAGAAATGGCAGTTCCTAGGTTAGTAGGTTAAGAGAGGTCCTTCTCCCTCTCTACTCTGCCCTGGTGACACCATACCTGGAATGTTGTGTCCAGTTCTGGGCCACTCAGTTCAGGAAGGACACGGAACTCCGTGAAAGAGTCCAGTGCAGGGCCAACAAGATGATTAAGGGAGTGGAACACCTTCCTTATGAGGACAGGCTGAGGGAGATGGGCCTCTTTAGCTTGGAGAAGAGGAGACTGAGGGGTGACCTTATTAATGTTTATAAATATGTAAAGGGTGAGAGTCAGGAGGACGGAGCCAGGCTCTTCTCAGTGATGGCCAGTGACAGGACAAGGGGCAGTGGGTGCAAGCTGGAGCAGATGAGGTTCCAAGGAGAGGTTATAAGGAGAAAGTTATTCACTGTGAGGGTGACGGAGCCCTGGGACAGGCTGCCCAGAGAAGCTGTGGAGTCTCCTTCTCTGGAGACATTCAAAACCTGCCTGGATGCATTCCTGTGTGATTTAGTCTAGGTGATCCTGCTCTGGCAGGGGGGTTGGACTAGATGATCTTTCGAGGTCCCTTCCAACTCCTAATATTCTGTGATTCCTTCTCTTATGAAATACACCTTGGTCTCCAATGTCCTTGTCACCGGTGTTTTTCTGTCATCAGGGATGGTGGCAGCTGATATAACAGGGTACCTGACTGTAGGTTGTCGCCTCCTGAAAAGAGCATTTTAGTGGCCTGTTTGAGCCATTTGGAAGTAACAGGTGCTGATGGGGTTAGAGCTCAGCTCAGCCAAACTCTTCCGTGGTTAAACCCCAGTGTCAGGAAGGGCAGAGTATAGGCAAGTTCAGTTGGGCACAACTTCCCAAAGTCATCAACTATGAACCAATGAGCAAACTGAGCCCAAATACACAAGACAACTGTAGAAGTTTCTTATGCTTTATCTGGTACAAATGCACTGCTTCGGGGAATTGAGACCCCATCCTGCCTCCTTGTCTGCTTTCTGGATGGACAACATCTCTGCTTGAAACTTGGAGCTGCTTTCTCCCCCAGCTGTCCATAGCCATGCCTGGCTTCACTCTACGATTGCTCAGCTTCCAGTGTTGGAAATGAAGATGGTCATTAAAACCCACTGACCCTCAAAAGAGCCCAAAATGAAACCCAACCTCTGTTTTCAATGAAGGGTAAGGTGCCACCTCTAATGGCTTCTGTCCTGTGTACTGCTTGCTGGCTAACTGCACCAGAGATGCTCGTAACTGGGAACTT
Source organism: Zapornia atra (assembly GCA_013400835.1). Classification (NCBI taxonomy): domain Eukaryota; kingdom Metazoa; phylum Chordata; class Aves; order Gruiformes; family Rallidae; genus Zapornia; species Zapornia atra. The sequence continues at coordinate 100,195 of VZTU01019144.1, forward strand.
TATTAAACTTTATTAAACAACTTGAGGAGCGAGGGCTGCACCTTTCAGCCCTGTCATGGGAGAGCTGCTGCAATAAAACCAAGGTTTTAAGCTAGGCCACAGAAAGCAGGTTTAAACACACTCTGAGTTTTTATTGTATTGGTATGGAGATGCTTTCTTAACTAATGAACACATGGTGAAGCTGTTGATCGGTTTGAGGCTGTAGCCTCTGTGCACTGCACTGTTTAACTTCTTGCTCAGCTTTCAGCCTGTGAATGGTGCAGGACTAAATGTCCCGTGGAGCCAAGCTCGAGGGCAGAATACCGCAACACAAGAGGGCTAGGCACAGTTTCTCCAAGGAACAGTAGCCAAGTTGTGTGGGGAAAAAAAAAAACCTGCTAAAATCATCAGCTGAAGGAGCTGATGGAGCTGGCAAGGTATCCAGATCATCAAGAAGGAGCTGGGCAGGATTCCAGAGCTGCAGCGTACAAGCTAAAGCCATTAACAGGATTTTTGGTTTTAAGATAATGAAAGATTGGCTAGGGATTGGGATTTCCTGGGCTCATGGGGCTTAGGAAGTGCTAGGAACTTGGATGTGGATGGCTCTCCTTGGGGAAGCGGGCACAAGGGCTGCTCTGTGCCCACCACCAGACTCCCTCTGCCCTGTCTCGGTGCCCCAGTGCCCGCCCAATTCCCTGCAGGAGAGGTGCCCAGTATTGGGGTCCGTGCTGTGCCGGTGGCTACCCCAGCCAAGGGAAGGGTGAGGTCCCCCATTTGGCCAGGCCTAGCTATGGTCTGCATCCAGAGGAGGATGGGGTTCCCTCCAAGACAGGAGGTCTTTCACGTATTTTTGCCATATTCCCTGTTCCCCCTGTTATTCGGACAAAGGCGTGGGTTCTTTCCAGGGACAGAACACACAAAACCCGGCTGGTGGCCACGACAGCCCAACGGGGTGTCTGCTCACACACTGTAAGTCCTGGGGCTTTGATGCCAAGCTCTGCCTTTGCGTTTGGAGGGGTTGGAGAGGCATTTTTGGTTTTAAGGATTTTCTGATAGGGCTGTGCTGATAGGATGGAGGAACACACAGAAGCAAATCAGCCACTGACCATGGATATCAAAGCCCAGGCAGACCCAGAGACAGGTTAGCATGTGTTGGCACCCTGCTGAACAGCCGGCAGGACCTTGGGTGGGGGATTAGGCACCTTATTGAGCTGCTTACTTGTCTGTGGCCTTAGGTTCCTCCTGCTTTTCTGAACACCGAGTACTGGAGCTGACACTCTCAGCTCTGACCCAGAGGACTGCCATCCTCCTGCTTCTTGGTGGCTGGTGGCCCCTGAGCAATTTGAGCCAACGTGTTTGCTGTGTCCACTGGAAGAGAAAATAAATCCCCTCAGAATCTCCTGATTGCTCTGTCCTTGTTCTTTTTTAATTTTACTTTTAATAAGCCAGAGGCAATATATTGGGTTTGTGTGGCAAGCTTTTGGCAGCAGAGGGCCACAGGGGTGGCTTCTGTGAGAAGCTACTAGAAGCTTCCCCCATGTCTGACAGAGCCAATGCCAGCTGGCTCCAAGATGAGCAGGTTTTCTGGCAGGGCTTGTGACCCCGCTGGGGACCCACACTGGAGCAGTCTGGTCCTGAGGGACTGCCCCCATGGAAGGGACCCACACTGGGGCAGTTGGTGAAGAGCTGCAGGCTGTGGAAAGGATTCATATTGGAGAAGTTCGTGGAGGGCTGTCTCCGCTGGGTGGGACCCCACACTGGAGAAGGGGAAGAGTGTGAGGAGGTGCAAGAAAAATTTAAGGGGCAAATGAGGGACAGTTACCTAGTTTTGGGCTGAGCATGAAACTTGAGTAATTCAAAGGAGGTTGATTTGTTTGGTTGGTTTTTTAAACCCATAAGATGCTGAATTCCTATTTTGAGGAAAAATGACTAAACTTTGATGTTCGCTGCCTTGCCAGGCTAAGTTTCTCACAGTTACAGACGTGTTTTCCCAGAAGAAATCATTCAGAGAAACAATGTGCCTTTTGTGAAGAGCAGCTGGTTGAGTTAAATAATGATGCTTTCAAACTCCTTCATGATAATGGAAGAAGCTTTGTGACCTTTTGGTTTGCTGCCTGCCACCATCTCAAATTCGGTGGGGCTTTGCGGGCTGTGGGGTGACAAGATGGGGTGCCCAGCCTCTCTGAAGAGGTGCCTTTGGTTTCTGATACATGCACTGAGAGGGTTTCAACCAAAAGCAGAGGGAGATGCTACCCTGCAAAGCCCTGGCCTTGAAGGGTGACAGTGGCCAGGGAAGAGCTGCCAGGTCAGACGCGGAGATGCCAAGTCTGGAGTCTGACACCTACTCACAGCCACTCTCTGCAGCACTCAAGAGGATTAAATGGAGATGGAAAAGAGTTCTTTTAGGGTCTCCTCTGTCCCAGTCTGTGCCTAGACACACTCATGCTTGGACACTTGCTTTTGTTTGCCTCGGCTTGCCTTTTGGATCGCTTCCTGCCTCCTTCCTGCCAGCACTCTTCATCTATTTCTGCTCTAATTTATTTATGAGTCCTCCTCTCCAGCTTTCCCTCTTCCTCGTTTTTGGTGGTGGACGGAAGGATCTTTTGACCTTTTGGGTTTTTTTTTTTCAGAGAGCAGCTGCTTCTCTTCCTTTTTCCACCCCACAAAGCACATTCCCGAAGCAGGGTGACACTGAGAGACAGGCTGTGCACCAGGGCTAGAGGAGCAGAAAGCTTCTCAAACCCACATGCTGGCTGCCATTTCAGGAACGGATTTTATCTCAGGTGTGCTGTGTAAAGTATGCAAATCACAGAATCACAAGGTTGGAAAAGACCTTCAAAGATCATCAAGTCCAACCTTTCCCGTCCTATGCTAAACCATACCCCTAAGTACCTCATCTACCCTTTTTTAAACACATCCAGGGAAGGTGACTCAACCCCCTCCCTGGGCAGTCTGTTCCAGGCCATGACAACTCATTTTTTTCTAACATCTAATCTGACCCTGCCCTGGTGCAGCTTTGTGCCATTTCCCCTTGTCCTATCTCCTGTCACCTGGCTGAAGAGACCATCACCCACCTCTCTACAACCTCCCTTCAGGTATTTGTAGGTGGTGATAAGGTCTCCCCTCAGCCTCCTCTTCTCCAGACTAAACACCCCCAGCCTTCTCAGATGCTCCTCATAGGATTTGCCCTCCAGCCTAGTTGCCCTTCTCTGGACTCACTCCAGGACCTCAATGTCCTTCTTATGGTGAGGAGCCCAGAACTGGACACAGCACTCGAGGTGCTGCCTCACCAATGCCGAGTACAAATGGCTGCTCAAAAGTCATTATAAAGGTCATGCTTGGGCATTGAGGTAACGACTCGCCGCAGCCTCTCAGTGTCCATTACCAGCCTGCTTTAGCTAATTGCTCATGAAATCTTTTAGCCAGACCGTCTGGACAATGCCAGGAAAGGAATGGGGGTCTCATTTAGGGGACTTGCACATACCAGTGCCAGAGATGTAACTGCCTGTCTGCCTGTCAGTCTTGAGCCACATCAGATGGTGGACTAAAGAGAAAGGATGATTACACAGAAAAAAGGGCTAATAAGTTTTGACCTGCTTTTGGCAAGTTAAAGCACCAGAATCTTCCATGTGCTTTGTAAATCATTTTTAGAGACATTTTGTTTATGTTTAAATAATACCTTGGCCTTTGGTGGTGGTGTAGTTTGGTGTAACTGCTGCTTCAGTGGCTCTTGTAGGCTGCAGTTACAGCTCTCTGCAAGCCCCATGTTTTGAAAAACACTGGTACATTCAAGGCCAAGTTTGAGACCAAGCCTATCAGAGCTGGTCACAGCGCCTCTGTGAATCACATATAGGAGAAAAAAAAACTGCTGGCAGGCGCACTTTGCCACCGGAGCGGGAGTGAGAAGATGTAACAAGCTGCACAGACTCCAAGGCCAGGCCCACAGGAGGGGGGGATGAAGAATGTGAAGAGAAAGTTTCCCCTGCAGCTCGTGGTGGAGTCCATGGTGAAACGGGTGTCCCCCCGAAGCCCATGGATGAGGACGGGGAGCAGAGACAACTATGCCCTGTGAAGATTGATCCACGCCTCAGCAGGTTTGCCAAGGGACTTGTGACTTTGCGGG
>VZTU01019145.1:9027-21504 GCA_013400835.1 Zapornia atra
GTTAGGTCCAAAACCACCACAGAGGGATTCATCATGGAAATAGGGAGAACTTTTTTTTTTTTCTTTTTCTTCGTTTTTTAGATTTACCAATAGTGCTGAAACACAGAGTATTACAGGAAAGTTTAAGGAGAAAAGGTACTAATCTTGGTAAAAATCTGGGTACATTAAATTTTCTTTTACTGCTGTATTCGAGCAGAGTCCTGTACTGTCCTCCTCTATTTTGGGCCACTTGTTATTTCATATATATATATATAAATATATGTTATTTTATGTATATATATTCTGTGATTCTATAGCATCATAGAATCATTTAAGTTGGAAAAGATCTTTAAGATCATCAAGTCCAAACCTTGCATTGCCAAGTCCACCACTAAACCATGTTCCTGAGCACCACATCTACACATATTTTAAATACCTCCAGGGATTAATCCACCACTTTCCTGGGCAGCCTGTCCCAATGACTGAGAATCCTATTGATGAAGAATTTTTTTTCTAATATCCAATGTAAACCTCCCCTGGCACAACTTGAGGCCATTCCCACTTTTTCTATCACTTGTTACTTGGGGTGAGACTGACATCCCCCTGGCTACAACTTCTTTTCAGGCAGTTGTGGCGAGTGAGGAGGTTTCCCCTCAGCTTCTTTTTTTCTAGGCTCAGCCTCTCCTCATAAGGCTTGTGCTCTAGACCCTTCACCAGTTTTCTTGCCATATATCTATGTGGCCACGTATAACCATTCACTACTGAATTATTCTGTATAAAAGGAGTGCAGAAACTTTGCACCTGCCAGTTCTGGCTGGTTTTCAAAACTGTGTGCAAGTGTCAAAAAAATGACCTGCCAGTCTGTGCTAGTGATTAAGGTCCCACTCTAACTCTTCAGTGATTTAAAAAGGGTGTTTATCCTTGAAGGGTTATTTCTGTATGAATCTGTCCATCTCATATCTAGCATGTGAAAGGTTTACTGTCTGAATTAGGGATAAAATGATAGCTCCAATGACAGTAGCACATCACTGTCCATTTTGCGGTTAGTTTGAAATCACATAGGATGAAATACCTGCCCTATTGAAGTTAGCATGACTTTTGTCATTGATTTTCAACACAAACTATTTCTGTTTATTAGCTGTACCTACTGATGACCTGTATTATAATAGTCAGGTGCTTTTTCCAGGGACTAAGCTGTTCTCTGAAGGTCCACCGAACTGACATGCCCAGGCTGGGCTTTCTAAATTCTACATAAGTCATGGATAGATGGGTTCCACAGTCCTCTCAAGAAAGTGATTCAGAGAATCTACATTAACCTCTTTCTTCAAAGTCTTCTCTGAAGAAGTGTATTTCTCTGCATGTTTGCTGAACATACAGTGAGTCTGGGAAGATCACACAACTCAGTTACATGCTGTGTACTGGGGGATGCCACATGGCAGGCAAAGATCCATCCTCAGTGTCTATGAAAAGATGAACACGTATTTCAGCAGCTTAAAAATACGATTAGTCCATTTTCCCAGCTAAGGACAAAAAATTTGTTGTATTGATAGAAAGACCTAGAAGAGCTAAATGAAGATCAGTGTCTTCTGCCCAACCCCATTTCATTACTTAGCAGTCTGAGGGAAGCCATAACATTAAGTTCAATGATAGGCTGAAAATAAGAACCGGTGAGGACTGGGAAGCCTCCTGTCCTACTGAACACTGAAGACAATCCAGAAAAAGCACTTTGGTGTATGTATTTAAAGAAAGACAGTTATACTGGTTTCACAAAACCAAATGTTCACTTAGTCTGCTACTGATCTAGCCACAGTATATGAATATTCTTTCAAAGAATTTGGTGCCCAGAGGCATTTAAAATCAGTATTCATGTAAGACATGTATTGCTGCAAGTGCAACCTGTGTGCATAAGGAAGCATAACCTTCTGACAGAGGCTTTCAGATACTGACAACTCTTGAAACATCTAGGAAAGGTCCACAGGACCATAGTTAAGAACCACTCACGTGGGGCTTAACACTAAGCAATCCTATTTTAGTTGAAGAAAGGGACAAAGAAATGAGTTTCATCTCTCTGCTACCTCCCTCTTTTCTGGACAAGAGTTATGCATTTACAAGAGCAAATAAATGCAGAAATACTGGGTGAAATCATTTTTGCTCTGAAGTAGGAAGGGTCTTTTTGACCCTTCTTTCTGATGAGGAGTGAGCGAAGTGGATCATTAAAATATAAAATCAAGAGTATATGAGCTGAAAGAAACAATGGATTTTTAGCATCACTTTCTTCAAACCCTGTTGGATAACATGGGTTGTGTCAAATTATTACCTTTTTAGCTGCACATCTTCCTCAACATGCAGCTTGTTTCCTTGGGCTGTACTCTGATACGATTTCTACACCATTTGTTGCAGGGCTTTGTGCAAGAGGGATTTCATCAGATTTATGCCAACTTCTTTCTCCGCATGATATAAAATATAATCAAGTAAAAGTCTGTTTTATAAGGAGGACTTAAGAATTTTTTTAATGATGTTGCACCTGTAGCATCGTCTTTAACCAAGTTATAGACACAAATGATAGAAATAATCTAAAGTCTCTCCTTATAAAATTTATTTAGAAGACATTTGCTGGTTATACCTGACTTGTTTTTTCTATGTCACTGCAAAGACAAAGCAAATGCTGATTAAAGCAATTAAAACTTTCCTTTGTTTGCAGAAAAAGATGTATTCAGATATCGCTTTTTTCTTTGCAGACATCTTAATAAGCACCAGCAGATTGAAATGAAATCTGTCATCAGTTATATTTTCTCTTAGTCTGTCTACTTCACATACATATTAAGAAAGATTTGTTACCAAAGCTTCCTTATATGTTTTCTATTTGTTGTTGTAAAATGGTAAATGTTGAAATAACACTAGATCTATCAATCTGATAATATAATGCAATACATCTGACAGCTGAAGAGAGGAAAAAAATGTAATGACTTATATAGTATCTGGAGTAGTGCATTTTTTTGTTGTTATGGTTTTCTTCAAAAACACAACTGTGCTGTTTGGGTGTCTGCCACCATGGAGGGATATAAAGCATTATTGTGGATGGAGGATTCAGCTTTAGCAGAATATAAATTAACTGCCGTGTAAATATAAACATCAATTAAGTTCTGTCACTTGTTAAATATTTATTTACTAAAATGATTTAAGCAGAAAAGCTTGCTGAGGGGAAAATTGTCTGCTTCTATCTAGACACTGCTGGTACCTCTTAGGAGCCTGCTTTGTCTCTATTGTTTCTTTATTTATAATCTCTTATGTGTGGTTGCAGAGGTTGCTATTTCAAGCAGCTGAAAATTTAAGGTGCATTTCTCACCAATGTTGAGCAGTATTAGGCATGTAACTCCTATTAATGCTAATGGGAATTAAGCAGATAAATACCTTCTTGCGTTAGTGGATAAGTGGACTCCCATTTTCTAAGGTGACAGAGGCTTCATCTGTGCAAATGGAACGTGGTTGTACATGACAAAATCAGAGCAGCCCCTAGATACAGAGGGGAAAAAAATAAAACATCTGCAATGTATTTATCCTTTTATTCTGATTAATTCTCAAAAATAAATTGTCTGTAGCTTTCAAAGGGTGATTAGGCTTACACAAACTCATGGGAAACTATGTTAAGTTGCATGGTCTTTTTCCAGTCTTGTCTAGATGATATACAAAGAGATACTTACAACACCCAGTTGTCCTTTATTTCTTTCTCATATTAATATTATTCAAAAATGGGTTTCATTTCACTTCTACTGTAATAAAATAAGTACATCAGAATAAAGTCTCATGAAATGGAAGTAACAGAATGAGTCAATTATACCACTAAAATATCCACTTCATCATTCTTCTTTTCCAAAATAATAATTCTGTTACCCTCATTTGCTCTTTGTGTCACACTGGCTCAGATATTTATTTGGCTCAGGCAGATGCAAATTATTTCTAGATATTTTTAAGAAATACCTATTAAAAAAGCAGAAAAAAAAATCTAGTCCTATTCTGGGTTGGGAATAAATGGAGCCCTAGAATGAAACTTTCTAGTTTATGGCTTAACTTTATTTTAGATCAGGTTCAGAATTTATGCAATCAGATACACAGACATAAGACACTGAGAATTTCTAAACAAGCATTAAAATGCTAAACTTCATGTGCAGAAAAGCAGCTCTTTGGAGCCATGTGGAAATTTTAAAAGGCAAATTGAGTTTGTTAAGCCTTAATTGATTTCGAGACTAGGCATATACTTACTCGTAGATTTACTTTTTAAAGATCTTTTTAAGTACAACTAATCATGTCCACACAGGACCAAACAAGTATCTACAAACCACACCAGAAACTTTAAGTGAGCATTGTTAAAATGGTCCAAGAGATAGGTACCCAGTTGCTGTAAATACCATTTCCCAAAAGTTCTTTTTGCATTCCCATCTATATTTTCAATAATGATGGCAATCACACAAACCATTTCAAAATCCTAATCAAATGCCTTCTCAGTGCATTCATAAAATGAAATGCTGATGCAGCACATTCTATTTAATTGAGATACACTTAAACTAGGAAGTCCGCTTAATCAGGACGTCTCCCTGGGAACAATTTAAGTCCAATGATACTTAATGGCAATGACTACTGCTTAATGGGGATGGCAATTCTGCTTAATTGAGATTTCTTCCAGTGATGTAGTAGTTTATAGCTGTACACTTTTAAATAACTGAGACTAATTTTGTTATGTTTTATGTTTTACTAAATATATTTTAAGTAAATGTGATGAATTGTATGGAATAACACTTTGAAAAATGTTAGTCTCTGTGGCAAACAAGGCCTTGTAGCATTAAAAACTCTATCTGGGACAAACCAGAAGGAGATATGCTAGAAATGTTAACTGAAAGCAGCACTGTTGGAGGAAATTAAAAATTTGGCCTTTAGGGGCTATTTCTTGTGTACCTCTAAACCAAGTAGTTTTAGTGGAAGAGAGTTCTAGAATTCAATTCTCAGTCTAGATCAGTGTCTTCTAAACCTGAGTGTCAAAATTTAGGGGAGCAGAGAAACAAGGAGCACAACAAGGCCATAGGAGTCAGCACAAAAAGCAGTAGATATGGTATACCCAACCCGTACATACTGTGAAGGGCGGGAGAAGAGATTTTTTTGTTGATGTTCATGACAAGATCCTCTCATATATAAGGCGTGTCATAAAAGAAAGTGGGAAGCATAATCTTTAACATGTAGATATTCAGTGTGTAACGGAAAGCGGAAAATCTGAATAAAGGGTAGGGTAGAAACCCTCCAAGATGGATATTAAAGAGAGACAAAGTGCACGAGAAAGGGGTCCAGATCCTACTCAAGACTACGCACATCTTTAAACAGAGGAAATAAAGTGGAATGTAATGTGTCCCTGATGAGTACCTAATCTAGCAGCTATATGGAATTGCTAATGAGCCTTATATTTGATCCGCATGAAAGTTCCCATCACCTACACTACAATGTAAGTGTATGTTGAAAAGATAGGTGAGATTGTTATCATTGTACAAACAGTTGAGAAGCATAACTGTTAATGCTTAACAGGACTACTATGCACCTGTATTCAGCACTCACAAGCTTTTTAGCCTTGGTATCCAGAACATGGCTTTGGATGTGGAACAGTAGACTCAAATTTGAGTCAGTCGGTGTTTGTTAGAGCAGCTCAGCCATCGGATGTGGTTGTAAAACAGAGGTTGTCAATGCCATGATTAGGTGAAGAGATAGGCTACTCACACAAAGGAAGGTTAGAAGGATATAATGTTGAAAGAGGGCTTCTAGGCAACAACAAGGCACCAACGTTGCAGGAAGGATTACTAATTTTGAAAAAGCTCTTTTTGTACAGTGGACTCTGCATATTGAAGAAATACCGCACAACTATAACCGTTGATAAGCATATTCATCATCTTTAAGTATAACTTGGTTAAACCTTTTAAAAACCTTTGAGTAAATATAGTGCTTTTATGACAGTAGGATCATGTGGCTAAGGAAGTCATAATGTTGTTATGTTTCACAGCGCTGCCCGCATGTAGCTCCGCAAACAGGGCTTAGTTACCACCTTTGTCCATCACTCACCCTACCCTATGATGGAACTGCAAGTCATGTAAAATTTAGAGTGGAGGCTTTATGAAGTGCAAAATAACAAAGAAACTTGCTACGGTCTTTAAAAAAGTAAATTCAGAATCGTGCTTTGCTTAATACTGTATTTCCTTCCACTATTTCCTATTTGATCGCCGCAGCACAAGCTTTCAGAGGTGGAATTTAAAATATGACACTCTGTCAAAGCTACAAAAATCCTGAATAATCTGTAGCAAATCAACAACTTCCATATCATCAGCATAGGAAGGTGGTTTAGACTTGTTGAACCCTAGTTATTATAGGCTTGAACAACTCCTGATATAGAGGAGAGATATGCATGATTATGCAGGCAAGCACAAGTTAAGTAAGGCTGACTCCTGCTCACTGCAAATCTAATTGACAATTTTGTTGCCCTTCTCTGGCTATTTAAGAAGAGTAGTGAGGTCAATGGTAATGACATGTCTCATGGGTGGAAAATGCCACCCACTTGGCTTCCTTTTACAAGGCATTGATTTCAAACTTCTAAGCTCAGCTTTGTTACAAGGAAAGAAGATTTTAAAGAGCCTTGTTGAATTTTCTGCTTGGGGAAGGTGACTGGCTGACAACTGCAGAGACAGAAATGCTCTGTGTTTCACAAAGGTGAGGCTGTACCTTTGCATTCCTTCATTCAGGATTACACTGGCAGTTCAGTGTCACTTCCTCATGTCTACATAGGTGCCTCAACTTTGATCTTGTGGGGTCATTCCTAGTCTGAAACTTCCCATGTCTTAACTAATTCTGGAGACTTACAAAAAAGACCCCAATTAATGATATTTGCCAAATCTGTTAACAGATTTTTCAAAATTGTTCATTTTAAAGGGTGAGAGTATTATTTTCTTGCTGTGAGCATCATGATTAATAAAACCAAAGCAGAACAGAAACAGAAATAAGTCAAAATGATGCAGTCAAGCTTTCCATATGCTTAAATAATTCTCAGAATCCACATATTCAAACAAATTACTCTCCTACTGTCCTACAAGCCAGGAAAGCTCCTGGAATCCATACAGTATAAAATGTTGTTTATTAAGAAAGAGACTGGAGCAGAAACCGTTTTTCTTATGCCAAAAACCAGTAACAAAATATGGCAGTTATACTTCTGTCATTGTAAGCTTTCTGGAGAATACTCATTAACTGATTTCTGCATACATTTAACGATTTTTAGAAGCCAGCGGCTCACCTCCATATAGCATCAGAGGAATGGATTATTTCTAGTTTGCTGAAACTAGACCCATGTTTAGGAGTGACTTACATGTACTTTGTTGCTACCTTATATACATGAAGACAATAAAAAACAAAGCTGTCAATTTTTCCCTTGTCACAATAAGTAGAATTAAATCTTGACATTTCAATGGTTGGTTTAACCCCTAGATTACTTTGGATTCACCGTCTATGCAGATGTGACAACCTCAGAGTACTTCTACAGTAAAGTCAAACTGTGACAGATTTCATGCCCTGATACTTTGGATCCAGCTGGCACGCAAGTACTTGTGAAATTTATCTACCAAGGACCTGATTTTTCACCACTGGCTATTTGCAACTGTGTAGTGTGATATTGCCCTACAAAGAGCACTAGGCAGTTTGTGAGTAAAGGGTGATGAACACTTTGTACTACTTCTCAAAGTATACATTCTATGAGCATTATTAATGTTGAACTCTTTCACTGAAAATTAGATTTAGCTCCAGACTGTACACTTGCATTTAGGTGTGCAAAGATAGATGGCTATGTGTAAACTGTCAGCCAAAACAATTGATGAAGTCTAAAAGGTGGTCAAAAGCAAAGGCTGGCAAAGCATAAAGGTCTAGTAATATTTAAGATGCCTCAGAGTATCGGACACAGTCACGTGTGCTGTTATATAAGGCACAGAACCTATGGAAAACACACAGTTTCCTGGACTGTCAGATAGACACTGGATGGAGAAGTTAATTGCAAATTGCACTAGTTATTTCTGGTTTTGTAACAGAATTGAGCCATTTTTTTGAGAAACCTAGGTCTTTTTGAGTAGCTCTCCATTGCCTACAAGATGAATTAAGACAAATCACTCAAATGGTAATACCTAGATTTTGACTGATAAATTCCTATGTGTGCCATCTGAAGCTAAGCCCTTATTTGGTATCTAAAGTTTAGGTAAAAATCTCTAATTCTCATGTACTGGATGGCCTATAGGCAGTTCAGAACCATGTCTGAGCCCAATTACCTTTCCTTGCACTCGATAAAATGAAAAAGGTGAGAGACAGTCTCTTACCTTAGTTGCCTGATCAAGGTATTAAGTAAGATCTCCATCTCATCTAAGGACTCACAAAAGTGAGACTTTTGCCCTTTGCTCACTCTCTGTATCACATTGAGTAATCACATACTCCAGCTGTAGTCTGGGAAGATGCTCCCAAAATTTATTCTCTTTATAGAGGGCTAAAGTCCTGTCTGGTGATGTCTGCCTCTCCCCATCCTGTGAAAAATTTAAAGAATTGGTAGTAGCATCTTTGCCTAATACTTTATGGCTAAGTGATATCTGCATTTCAGTAAAGCCTTTTGACACTGTCTCCCATAAGATCCTCATAGACAAACTATTGATGTATAGGCTGGATAAGTAGTGGGCTGACTTGAAAACTGGCTGAACAACTGGGCCCAGAGGGTGGTGATCAGAGGTGCAAAGTCTAGTTGGAGGCCAGTAAGTAGCAGTGTATGCCAGTGGTCAATAATAGGTCCAATCGTCTTCAACATCAGCATCATCAATGATCTGGATAATGGGGCTATGCGTACCCTCAGCAAGTTTGCAGATGACACAAAACTGGGGGGAGTGGCTGTTACACAAGAAGCTCAGGCTGCCATCTAGGAGGAAGTCAACAGGTCAGTGAAATGAACTGACAGGAACCTTAGGAAGTTCAAGCAGGAGAAGTGCAAAGTCCTACATCTGGGAGAAATAACTCTATGCATCAGTATATGCTGGGAGCCACCCATCTGGAAAGCAGCTTGGTGGACCAAAGTCCTAGAGGTCTTGGTGGACACCAAGCTCAATGTGTACTAACAATGTGCTCTTGAGGCAAATAATGTGAATGGCATCCTAGGTAGTATTAGGAAATGCAGTGCCAGCAGGTTGAGGAAGGTGATCCTTCCTCTCTACTCAGCACTGGTGATGTCACATGCAGAGTACTGTGTCCTTTTCTGGACACAACACTATAAAAGATCCATGGACACAATGGAGAGAGTCTAGTTGAGGAACAACTAAGATGAAGCATCTCATATATGAGGGAGGGCTGAAAAAACTGGGACTGTTCAGCCCAGAGAAGAGAAGGCTCAGGGGAGGAATCTTATCAATGTATATAAATACCTGAAGGGAGGGTACAAAGAGAAGAGAACTAGGCTCTTCTCAGGGGTGCCCAGTGACAGGACAAAAGTCAATGGGACACAAACTGAAATACAGGAAGTTCCATTGGAACATCAGGAAATGCTGTTTACTTTAAGGGTGTTGTAGCTTTGCATGGCTGGGTTCTGGAGGAGGAATGAGGGCTGCAGGAGTGGCTTCTACAAAAGCAGCTAGAAGCTTTCTGTAGGTCCGACAGAGTAAACACTGTCTATGTTCAAGGCTGGAGTCATTCTTGTCCAAGGCCGAGCCCATCAGTGAAGGTCACAGCATCGCTGTGAATCACATTTCAGAGAAAAAGACTGCAAGCAGCTGTTTTTTGCCACAAGAGAAGGGAGTGAGAAGATGCAAGAAAATGTGCAGGCACCAAGGCCAGTGAAGATGGGGGCTGGGTGAGGAGCTCTAGATGCCAGAGACATAGACTCCCCTATAGCCCGTGGAGAAACCCATGGTGGAGCAATTATCCCCCTGCAGCCCATGGAAGAGGATGGGGGGCAGAGACCCCACCTGCAGCCCGTGGAGCGGGCCCACACTGGAGCAGTTGGAGATATACAGAAGATGCTGTGACACGCATTGGAACAAGCCTTTGCCAGCACTTGCAGCCTGTGGAGAGGGACAGAGACAGAAATGAGTTAGAGAGACCCAACCCAGAGCAGGTTTGCGAGGGGGTTGGCTTGAGACTCCATGGAGGACCAGGCTGGAGCAGTCTGGGGCTGAGGGACTAAGAGACATTTTATGATTTTATGACTGCACCCTATAGAAGTGACCCATGCTGGGGCAGCTGGTGAAGAGCTGAAGCGTTGTGGGAAAGGATTCATGTGTGAGATGTTGTTGGAGCACTGTCTCCTGTGGGTGGGACCCCACAGTGCAGGAGGAGAAGGGTGTGAAGAATGCACTCTCCCTCTCCCCCCTCCCACTAAGATGCTGAGAAGGAAAGTAACTTGTGAGGAACGTACTGAAACCTCCAGTCCCTGTCCCCACAATGTGAGGGGAAGAAGGGAGCAAAATCAGGACTAAAGTGAAGTCTGCTAAGAAAGGAGGGGTGGGGGGAGTTGCTTTAAGATCTGGTCGCACTTCTCATTACCCAGTTCTGGTGTCACTGGGTGTGCAGTGCAGTGTAATAAATTAGAGAGTTTTCTTGCCTTTATTCTGTGCTGTGTCTGTTTTGCCCATGATGCTAATTGTAGAATGATCTCTCCCTGCCCTTATCTGAACTCCTAAGCCTCCCAATATATATTTTCTCCCCTGTCCAGTGGAAAAGCAGAGTGATAGAATGGCTTTGGTGGGCGTCTGGCCTCCAGCCTGGGTCAAACAAAGGGTGACTTAGCCCTGGCACAGCTTGCCTAAAGAGGTTGTGGAGTCCCCATCTTCAGAGATATTCAAAAGCCAGCTGGACCTGAGCCTGGGTAACTGGCTCTAGGTGGCCCTGCTTGAGCAGGAGAAAGGGACTAGATGACTTCCAGAGGTCCCTTCCAACCTCAGCCATTCTATAATTCTATGATTATAGTATTCATCAAAGATATGAATGCCTTGGATTCAAGTCTTCCTTTGCATGATTTCAAATAAAGAACCTGGATCTTCCAGATGAGAATAAACTGCTGCCTAGGCAAAACTTTGAGGTTCTGTACTTCAGCGTCAGTCACAAAGTGTCGTATATGCCTTTAATACTATGGCTGAGGTTGTGAGGAGATAAACACAGCTCTTTAAACAATGTACTAATTCCCTGTTGAATCACTCCTCTTTACTCTATGTCTTTTGGAGCACACATGTAGGTGCTAAGACATTTATATTAATAAACATACTTGCAAGATTTCCTGTATAAAGTGCTTAACTTCACTTCTTGCTTTGAATAAAGGAAGGTGCTTATCTACACTGCCATGGGGGAAGAACTGTGAGTCAGAAAATTGTAATCATTTCTTTGGATCTCTCTTTTGTTACACTTTTTTATTGTGCAAACCAGCCTTCCCAGCTCACAACCAGTAAAATCCTGAGAAGACAATAACAGCTCTACATATTCACAGTTCAACCTGACTCTGTCCCTGTAGTTGTCGGCAAAGGAAAAAGCAGGAGTTTTGATGAGCCTTAAGTAACTACCCAGACAAGATAAAAAGGCACTCTGCCCATTTTGTTCACTATTTCCACTGCCTGGAAAAATATCTCTTTACTTTGACATCGTTAAAAACCCAACAACTGACAGATAAGATTTCATTCTGATTCTTAATTCCAATGAAAATTGTCTCCGGTAAGTATTAGACAAATTAGCAAACATTTAATTGAAATGTTTGAAATGATAATGTAGTTATGCCCATAAGCACCTAGGAAAATTTAGGTGCCTCCATGGTTCTGTGCCAGGTGAGGAGGGGTTATCCTATTATATAGAATAATAGAATGCTTATTTTATATCTGCAGCTCTGCCAGCTCTTCTTGTACTTGAAACTCCAGCCCTCCTCTCATGTGAATGTGTTCAGATTTAGTTTGAAATAGAAAAAGGAAGTTTCTAGTATCATAGTTGATTAAAAAAAGCTGGGAAAAAAGAACTTGAAAGATATAAAACTAAAAAAAAAAAAGGGGGAAACAGAATCCTTTAGATTGTGTGATTTCTTAAAGAAAAAGACCTTTAAGATCAACAAAGATCAACAAGTCCAACTGTTAAACTAGCACTGCCAAATCCACTACTAAACCATGTCCCTAAGCACCACATCTACACAATACCTCCAGGAATGGTGACACAACCTCTTCCCTGAGCAGGCAGTTCCAATGATTGGCAACCCTTTCAGTGAAGAAATTCTTCCTAATATCCATTGTAAACCCTGCCTGGTGCAATTTCAGGCCATTTCCTCTTGTCCTGTCACTTGTTACTTGGGAGAAGAGACCGAAGCCCACCTGGCTATAATCTCCTTTCAGGTAGTTTTAGAGAGTGTGNTATAATCTCCTTTCAGGTAGTTTTAGAGAGTGTGAACGTCTCCCCTTAGCTTCCGTTTCTCCAGACTAAACAACCCCA
>VZTU01019147.1:0-69640 GCA_013400835.1 Zapornia atra
TTTTGTGAACAGTGTGGTTTGTGATGATATTGCCCCTTTGAGTTTTGTAACGTAAGCTGCAGAACTACAGTGTGACCTCCTGAGAGTGAATAGGGGAAATTTGGATACTAAGGGGTGGCCCTCTCAGGATATTGCCCCTTTGAGTTGTCTAGGATGCGTGCCCCNCTTTGAGTTGTATAGGATGGCTGCCCCTGAGGCAGTCAGGGATAGATAAATTGTACAACCTTCTTGAGATGAACGATCTGGTCCCTCACCCCAGGGACAGGATTAGGCGAAAAACTTCTGGTTCCACTGAATTATCTGGGCTAGCTGAATCAGTGCAAAAGGCTGCGTGTATTCAAGCCATGTAGGAGCACTGGAGGCAGGGCATTCCCCTTGCTGCTCCAGTAGATCTGGTCTGCCTTAAACCACTGATTAGGGGTCTCCCTGATGCCTTGAAATCTATGTGCAAAGCCTAAAGGAAAAGATAGTGTGAGCAACTGGTCATAATACTAGCCACCCCAACCTGCAGCAACAGCCTGTTTTAACATGGGGGGAACTATTACAAAAAATCGTTGTTTATGGTAGAAAGATGGGATGGTTAGAGGAAGGTTCAAATTCACAGAGCTGGGTTTTTTGAGAAGAATCCCCACCCCCCTCAACCAACCAATCCTCAGCAGATCTATGGAGAAAGGCATTAGCACTAGGGATACCCCGCCCAGCCCTAAATGGGCAATCCACAGAGATTATTCCCACNTAAAAGGGCCAATCCACAGAGATTATTCCCACACTGATAAACTTGGTGCAGCGGCCAATTAGCAAGGCTATGGAATTTCCTGATACCACCAAAACACAGGAGGGTAAATGTTCGGTGCCTGCCAGTCCTTAATCAGACTTGAGGCAGGATTTGATGGATTTAAACTAGGAATCGTGGAGGGCGGGTGCGGGAGGGGGGTGGGAATTTCAGGCCTACCCACTTGCGTAATATCCACTTTAGAATGGCCTGACCAGCATACTAACCCACATGTTATGTTACCCGCTGGTCCCAGGCGCAGACCTGTAAATTTCGTAATTGATACAGGAGCTCAAATAGTGTTATCACTGAAGAAACAACCCAAAAAAATCACCAGCCAAAAGGTTAGGACTGACCCCTACCAAGGAGAAAATAAATGTAATAGGAATAACTGGAGTCCCTGAAACCAGACCAATTAGTAATGTGTGTTTGGCTTCCAGGGGAAAACCGCATGTCTAAGATAAATGTTGTCATTGGTCCATAACCTAAATAATACACTAGGATTTGATGTCCTAGCAAACCAAGTCTGGAAACTACCTATTGGAACAGTGTGGAGCTGTGTGAGCTTCCAGTACTTGAGATAGCTGTTAAGTCACCTCCTTCCAGAATAACAAATGTTAAACAATATCCTTTAGCATCTGCTGCTAAGGAGGGGATCACAGAGGTGATCAAAGTCTTGGAGACCCGTGATGCGGCAACCAGAGCCCAGTCACCCTGTAAGACCCCGGTGTGGTCAGTACACACACTGGATGGTTGGGGACAGCTGGCAGTGGCCCACAGGGAGTTGGACAACAGCACAGTGCCACCCACAGCCGCTGGTCCTAACACTGCTGAACCAGTCAGCCAAACCCAAGCTAAACATGAGGGATGTCTACTCTGGATGTTAAGGTTCTGTTTCCTCTTCAAGAGGAGGATAAACATCAATCTGTGTTCACTTGGGAGGGAGTACAATATACTTTCAACCAACTTCCCCAAGGATGAAAGCACTCCCCTGACATTGCCCATAATGGACTGTCAAGGCTATTGAAGAAAAATTATATCCTAAAAGGTGGTTTACACCAGATTTCTAACCAATTTACTGTCAAGCCTATGTACATTCGAGCAGTTCTCTTTTAATTACAGGACTGCTCCAGTAGGAAAAAGAAAAAGGGACAGCTGAGAAGACATGGGGTAGAGACCTCATAGATATCAATCTGAAATATGAACTGTACCTGGAAGGAATTGAAGAGATACTCAAACCTGAAGCACGGACTGGGAGTTTTGGTCTTCTGGTCTTAGTTTTGTCTGTCTGTCTGTTTGTGTGTTTGTTTCAATAGGAGTGACTGTTTGTAACTCAAGTTTTCATAATAAGCACTACACCATGGCTGTAATTGTAAAAATCTTTGTAATAATAATTGTCAGTTCTATAACCATAGGCATAAGCAGACAATCTAATGTATGGAATAGACAGCCTCGAGCTTTTGAACAACATGTCAATGGTTCTCCAATTATAAATGACAATGA
The DNA here is from genome assembly GCA_013400835.1 of Zapornia atra. Taxonomy (NCBI): domain Eukaryota; kingdom Metazoa; phylum Chordata; class Aves; order Gruiformes; family Rallidae; genus Zapornia; species Zapornia atra. Next base: position 2,276 of record VZTU01019147.1, read on the forward strand.
ACTGGACAACGTGATCTATAAAATGATACAAGGTTTTGCTCGTATGCTTAACTTTTCATGTGCCTATCCGTTTGCTTCTTGCTCTGGCCCTGTTGGGATATTCATTTCCATATTTAGATGAGTAGAATCACAGTTGCAGAGACCACTTCAAATTTAGGATAACTTTTTTTATTTAATTCCTGTCTTCACAGCCTTGATAATGTTTTTATATAACATGGCTTTGTTGTGCCTCATGTCTTAAATGTATCTTCCCTAACATCACCTAGTTTTATTTGCTTACAGAGTGCAGAGCACAGGCATGGTGTGACTCCTGGCTGGAGCTGTCACAGTTCGGGTTGCCATACTTAGGTACTGATTTATGCCTCTCTTTCAGGCAACTATTGAATCAGTACTCTTAAAGTAAGTGCCTAACCATCATGTGTAGCTGATGGAAAGGGCGTAGATGCTTTTGAAACTGGAACAGATTTCCACCCAGAAGCCTTCTAAAGCTCTCCTAGCTGTACAAGGAATGTAAGCGTTTACTTTAGAGGAACAGACTCATGAAGTATCAAAAATTTAGATGCAAGCTGGATGTTCCTGTGAGGCAGGCTCATTTAAAACCTCATAGGGGTCTTTTCGCTTGGTAACTTTCTATGTGCTTTACTTAATGTATTGTACCTAATGGCACCTAATGAATCTTTACAAGTTCATTATGAGAGCGGTAAATCTTTGCTGTTTCCATTTTACAGACACAGAATTTAAGGCAATGACAAATACAATGAAAAGAACTGCCAAATCCCACTTTGTTCATGGGGAAGAAGTCATGTGGGGACAGCAAGTACTAGCCCACTCACCTTCAAAAGCCTGGTTGATGACTCCAGTTGCTGTCTCTTTGTCTTCAAGGTAGTGGATGAAGGACAGTGGAGAGTGTCTTATCTCTTGCAGTTTATCCTGAATATAAGAGAAAGTAGGCCTGTTGTGAGGTTCTTGCGCCCAGCATCTTGTCATTAAATTGCATCTGGAAAAGAAATAGTTAAAATGCAAACATTAAATATAATAGAATCACTCATTTCAACACTTACTATTACATTATCTGAGAAGCAAATTTGGCCTGGGTTTTCAACTTTTGAAAACTTTCTATGTCTTACAAAGATTATCATCAGCTGCTGAGGGAAGGAAAAGCAGATTAAAGATCAGTTGGCAGAAATGCTCACTATGAATGCTCTTAACTTTTCAAACACGGATACTTTTGAGATTGGGAGCAGCTATAACGTTAAAAAAAAAAACCAAACCAAGTGAAAAATACATTTGCCATCAATATCTGCTCTCACTGAATAAGTCATTGATATTTTCTAAGAAAGTAGACAAGGAAGCGATTCTCTCACAGAAAAAATAAAAAAAATAAAGGTATTCCTCAAACCAGAAATTAATCCAATGGACCTTATGCTACCAGCTTATTTATCCTTCCTTCAACTCATGATACCTCAAATTTAGGGGAAGTTCAAGGCAAACCATCCAGCACAAAGAGAGTTTAGATTTCTGCCTCCAGAACAAAACAAATAGGAGTTAGTTTTCCCATTAAAGGCAAAAAAGGTATGAGTTTCCTCTGGATGCAGGGACCCTAGCCCACCTTGCACAACACTACTTGTACCGTTCTGTGGAAAATGGGCCCTCCTGTTTGCCTAAAGGATAGGACTGATTTATATGGCTTACTCAAGGGGACAACAGGACAACATGCTACAGAAAAACAAACCTTACAAAAGCCAGCGGGAGCCAGGCTGAAAACCAAAACACAGTCAACACCTGGACATGATAAGTGTTGGGAGTGGAGAGAGGTCTTAGAGTCTAAAAACCAGAGAGCAGTGTTTGAGCAGCCAGTGAAAGGCTGGTTCAGGAAGCTGCTACTGGAATGCGGAGTATTCACCTCTAAGCCCTAAGTTCAAATCCTCCCCTGACAAACAGCCTCCCAGACCTGCTGCTATGTGATACCAGGCGTTACTGAGTTATGTGAAATGAATTGTCTTGCTCAGATCCTCACTTATCCATCTTAAAAAGAAGACTGCTATCCTTCACCATAATTGAGTACTTTTCAAAACTCTTGGTGACAGGTGGGAGAATTCTCTTGGCATCTGATTTTACAATTGTATTTTTCATTAAAATATTGGCATTGGGTGAGAAATATGAGTAGAAAACTTGTTTCAGAACCACTTTTCATTGACCTGTATGGTGTGGTTGCAGACCTGAAGAGAATGATTCTTTTTTCTCATAAGGATCTCATAATTCATTTTAAGAATCTAAAAAGTGGCAGTGACTTCCTAACACACTGAATCACTTCATATGCTTACTTTCAGGTGCGTTGGATATTGATGACATTGGAAATATAGATGGAAAAGTACTGAACAGAACTCTAAGTAGGGTGAAATAACTCTGATCTTCCTTCTGCTTCGAAAAAAGTGTCTGTCACATTGCATTTGAAACTCAGCCTTGGATGCTAGAAGCCAAAGAATCTTCTTCCTGGTTATGTTGGTTGGTAGGATATCCAAGAAAATAACATGAGTTCAGGTGCTGTGTGGTCTCATGAGCAGACCCTTGTGTAAGGTGTAGTAAAGAATGAAGTAAAAGAGCTGACTGAGTCACTGCTCTTCTAACATAAAGCATGATACAGACAATGTATCTCTTTTCATTTATGAAACAAGAATATGACAAAAGTGGATTCTGAATGGTTTTTTTATTCCTAAAACTAATCTCCTTCTTTCTAAATAGCTAATTTTTACTGACAATCTACTCTATAAAGCCATTCAGTTTTGTTATTGAGTAGGGATATTCATTGCTGTCCAAACAGTCAAAACTGAAGTTTTCTCATTTTAATTATACTCCATATTCTTATTTCCTAAATTAAATAATTTGCTAGTTGACTTAAAATATTAAAACCAGATAAAACTGATGCTGTTCAAAAAGTTTTTATTTTAGATAGGCTTCAGGTTTCTAGTTACAAAACCTTTCATCTGACTCAGAATGTATCTGTAAATTTTGCACAGACAGCTATTTGTGGCATGATACTGAACTTGCAAGGCACACTGTGACATAAGAATTTTTAAGTCACATGGCATAAACTTTCACTAGCCCAAAAATGCATCAGCATGAGACCAGTCAAGAGGGTGAAAGTCAGCTTAATATGCCAAGATGTACATGAATGACAGCTTGAGCACATTCCTGTATATTTTGGGAGCCAGGCATGGGCTAGGAAATAGTGCATTGCTTCAATATGAGGAAGAGACTCAGAGCATTCCCTAATTCATGGGGAAAGCCTTTCAGGAAGAAATGAAAAATAACAGATCCAAACACAACATCTGCTATAGGTTTATGTTAGGTTTAAGAACTAGCTTATGCACCTAGATGTACACCTACACATCTACACTTCACAACTGTGTTTTATCTGGGTGGGACAGCTGGTAACCATATGTCCAATAGAGCTGCATATATGAGGCAAATAAGAATTCAAGAGCCTAGAAAACCAAAGACTTAATCCTTAGTATCTAATTTAGGAGGCTGAAGGTGAAAAAATCTTGAAATGCAGTTTAGTGCACAAAAGCTACAGGACATTACCATTTTTCTCTCATAAGTCAGAAAATATAATTGATATGGGGATTTTCTTAGAGCCCTCGCTTGCATCTGAAACCTTCGGAGCAAGTCCTTATTTGCTCCCACCCTCCAAATCCATCCAGGAGAGCACTCCCAGATCCAAATAACAAAAGCTTTTCATTACCAAACTAAAGTTTCTTCATGAAATTCAGTTGTGCAGCTTTGCATGGGAGTGAGCATTTGGTGAAGCCACAGCTTCTAGCCAGGAAGCAGCACTGTGCTTGTATAAATTCTCCAGACTGCAATCCACATCCTTTGAGGATCTACGTTCAATTACCTCAGTTCAGTCCAGACCTTGGCATACCCTTTCTTACATGAAGCCTCACTACTGCGTGGCTGTGCCAGATGTGAATCTCCAACTGCAAAAGTAGTGCTGTACATACATCTAATTCATATTTCAATAGATGTGGCTCATTTAATGATCCAGAAGCCCCTTTTACAATTCATTACCAAGCTTTACCTACCCACACTTCTCTAGGGGAAAGCAAAGGGTTCCTCCCCAGAGTAACATCTTGTGGAGGGGAGGAGGAGAATTTCTCCCCTCTGCTGAAAAAAACTCAATCCCACTTCCTTAGTGCTTTTACACCCCAAGGTTTCTATGTCATCCCTACTTGCCTTTGCAGTGTAAACCTACCACAGATTCCTAAACACTTCTCAGTTGAAGTAGTTTGGCCTTTGAACTCTCTTCCTATCAGTGATGGTTTGTTTTGTCAAATGACAATGAGCAAGCCAAAGTGCTGAGGAGACAATTACTGACTGCTGATGTCCTGATGCAGGTTCAAAACCACAGGGAGGCAACAAGGAATGTCAAGAATCCCAGCATGCCATTAATGACCTAGCAAAGTAGCAAAAAAACTGTTTAGGCTACTGACAGAAGCTGCATGCAGGTGCTGAGTGTTCACCAAATGAAATAAAAGATGGTCCAAGAGTCTAAGGGCTCGTTCAGCCCCTTGGCTTTCAAAAACTAGCTACTGCTATTAGGCCCTGATCCTACAAGTTGCAACAGGCAGAAGAGCATTTAAGCCCTACCTGCTGTGCTAAATTTAAGATCTGGGATCTAAAAATTACTTCAAGCAAAGTTTTCATGATTCTTCTGAAGATCTGGGCAATAGTTTTAAAGTCAATTTATGATCCTTTGGATCAGTTTCAACAACAAACTAGCACATGAATGTGCATTACCTCCTATGCTTTATTATTCACAAGATAGCTGTCAGGAGTTTTTTGAGAAAAACATTTTCTGGAGAAAATACTGAAACTGAAATTGGTCTGGGCTCTCATTTGTTCTGTGACTTCCAGTATTCACCTTGTTCTTAAAACAAAACCCTCATCTCTTCAGTTCTCCAATTCCTCCAAGTCCGAAAGCTTCCTTCCTTTTTTTTTTAATTGCTAGTACGGTGTTTCAGCTATACCTACATAATGATAAATAATCACCCTCTCTGGAACTCGGAGCATGATAATTGATATGGGACCTATTGCAGAGAACTGGGCTTGCCAATCACAGAACTATTCTCCAGCCATTCCCTCAGCCCCAGCAGTAAGAACCGTGCGCTTGAAGTAGCCTCTCTTCCATTTGCAGGACCAGCTGCCAAGTGCATTCCTGCTTCTGCAGGGTGGGTGATAATGGAATTGAGACATGAAATTAGACAATGCTAAATGATCATTGGGTCTTATATACCTCCAGTAGGTGCAGGTTGGATCTACTAGATGTATACATGTTATTCTTTTAATTGCAAGAATACTGCAATTAAACCTGAATTTTGTGCAACTTTGCGCTCAAGAGACAATAGGAAACTGAAAGCTTTGTTTATCCAGCTCAGCTAAAGACTAACCAGAAGTGCAGATTCCCCTTTCCCTGCACTGCTTCAGATTTTCTTACTGGCATTCGTTAAGAGCTATATCTGCAAAGAGAGCACAGTTTAGTTTCCACATATGTTCTAATATTAGCCTAATTCCTGCACCTACCATTGAGAAAGCCAGTTATATCTGCTATCGCAGGCACACAGTGTACAGGGACTGGTAAATTCCTTCCTAAAGCCACCTTAACATTTAACCAATACCAGCAGGCACTCTCGGGCCTGTTATCACGTTACTACCAGATTCATGCCCAAGACTGACTCAGTATTGTCTTCCAAATCCTATTTAAAAGGTCAATATCTGCCATTCAACATCAGCACTTGAGTTCTTACTCACAGGCCGCACTTCTGGATGAATTAGTAGCAGGTTGTTACAAGTTCTAGCAGTTTTATCTGGAAAAAAATAGAGATTTTGAACTCTGCATGGGCATAAGTAATGTTCAAAATCGTAATCACCTGGTAAGAAGCCCCTTACTTCTTATAAATATTATCAACAACATTTAAACAGAATTAACTTACAGGTCATCAGGACAATTGTTTGGAGATTCCAGCCTTCCTCCTGATCGTACATGGTGTAAAACTTCTGTATTGGAGAAACCTGGATATGGCTGTTGACCCAAAGTCAACGTTTCCCACACTAAGACTCCAAAAGCCCTAAGAAACACCAACAAAAAAATTTAATTACTTTGGTCACCATGAACAATCTCCCTATCAACAATTAAAACGTTTATAAGCTAAGAATAAAATCCAGCTAGAAAAAACAGGAGGAAGAAATTTGAATATTTTTGTGAAACAATTTATGCATCCTTAAGCAAGCCTCTGGAACAGCTAAAATAAATGTGTAGAGCTGACGCTTTCCCAGACTCACTGAGATGCAGGTTAGAAAAGATTGAGTGCCCTGAGCTTCCCTGGGCAACACTCTCTGGTTGAGCATGTCTTCACTTAAGTGTTTAGAAATCTCTAGTGGAAATGGAGAGAGACAAGTTCTAAGTACCACTCACAAAGTAATCAGCACCTCAGTTGGTTTGGCACAGAGAACTGAAACTACTTGCTTAGATAAATGTAAGAGTGACAGACAAATGGATAAGCTACAGGGGCAGAGGACTTTTACAAGACTAGTGGACTTTAGTCCTCTATAAGTACCTATGGCTACCAAATCTAAACCTGTGTGAACCCTTGGGTTTGGTTTGTGTATTTTTGTGCCTCTTGACAGTGGGTCTGTGCCTCTTCATCATAAACAAACTCACCCAAATATTCATGTTAAGTAAACCTCCAAAGCAAAGTACTATGACCTTCCCCTGATGATGCTGAGAAATTTGGGCTTCCAAATTAACAAAGTCACCAGAAGAGAGTGAATGGATAAGGGGAAAGTATTTCACTGTAGGAAGGAAATGCCTGTTAACCTAATGGAAAACAATATGTAGCAGGATGCAGGCAGTCAATTCACTGTCCAATCAAGCAAAAACCACATTGTGGACCTAGCACAAATTTGTTTGAGTGACACTAGTTCTTTTCAGCCAGACTTCAAAGCTAGTGCTCACAGCATTGAGAAATATATCCATGCAGGTAGTCATAGTGCCAAACCTTTCATTAGCTCATTAAAATATCACTTAGGAGGAAATCTGACTTGGCCTAATAATTATTAGAGATGGTAATATGCAATCTTATCATTCTACCTGTAAACCAATATTTTCTTGCTGTGGGATTTAATATCATTATTCCCACAGGTGTGTGGCTGCTATAACTTACCAGATATCAGAGCGACTTGTAAAGACACCATCAATGAGGCTTTCAGGAGCCATCCATCTGACAGGTAGTAAGCCTTCTCCTCTTTTCCTGTAATAATCGTTTCTATAGATATCTCTGGCAAGTCCAAAATCACCAATCTTTACTACCCGGGAGGAGCTCTCATATTCCTTCTCAGACACAAGGCAGTTGCGAGCAGCCAGGTCCCTGGTTTGTAAGGCACGAACAAGAGGGTGGAGTTAGCATTGCAGTATAACTCAGGTCAGCTGGTTCGACAGTCTCTTCAGAGCAGTGCCAACCTCAAGGTCAGATCGAGAGGCTTAGGACCTCATCCAGTTAAGTTTTGCATATCTTCAGGACTGGAAATGACACAGCCCCTCTTGACAGCCTGTTCCAGTGACTAATCCTACATGCTGTGCACGATATTATTCAAATTCCCTTGCTGTAATTTGTACCTGTTCCTTCTCATCTTTTCCCTGTGCACCTCTGAGAAACATCTGGCTCTGTGTCCTCTGTAGCTACCCATTAGGCAGAGGAAGACAGTAAGTGGATCTTCCCACTTGCCCTTCACTTTGTTGCATGGGATGTGATTCTTGCCTAGGGTACAGTGGGTCCTGGACTTAGATGTTTTAGTACCTCACCTTTTGTGAGACAACTGTAGGTGATTTTTAGCAGAAGAGCAGAACGCTAAATTTTATTCCCTTCTTCTTGCCTTCCTGTTACATTGTGACACCTTTCTGGGCATTTTTTTCCCATGTAAGATCAATATTGTGGGTAAACCTTGGTAGACTCAGGAAATAAGTTCTGTACCTGTGTATGAAATGCATTTTCTCTAAGTAGACACAGCCTTTGCAGATATCCAAACATATGTCCAGGATGTCAGTCAGTGTCAGTAGGGGACTCTGGAGCTACAAGAAACAAAGATAGAAGTTTGCCATGTCTTCTGGTATTACAAACTCCAAATGACAACCACCCTGTGCAAAGATGCTATTGTTTCCTCATTTGAAATGTATAAGGATTTTTTTCCAAAACATACAAAGCACACGTGCAGAACCTCTGCATGTCAATCGAGCAAATGCTAATTGCCAGCAGGGTAAACTGCCCAATCACTGCACTGCAGGGCAGGTGAACACATCCTATTCTTTCATTTGGAGCTAAGAATGTCCTGGGACCTTCAGAATTTTTTCTTCACTACAGTGGATGGAACAGGACCCTGAAAATTTCCACCCACTATCAGATCAGGTTTGCTTGCTGCTCTATTAATCACCATAATATATTTTTCTCTTCTAAAAAATGTGAGGATACAGACACAGGGGGAGTATCTTGTTACATGCCTGAACTATGCCTATCATATTCAGAATACCGCTGCTATTCAAATCCAATTTAAAAAAAAAAACCAAACCTATGAGGTCTAATAGCCCAGATATACAACCACAAATATTTGTGAACACTTTTCATGGTATTCATAGAGGGAAGCTCAACAGTCATCTCGTGACTGAAAACTCAGTTTTGGTCTGTTGTCTAATGACATCCAATCTTCACAGCAATTCTGAAGGCAGTCAACACTCAACATTGAGTTCCCAGGGCATTAGAGAAAAACCTTGCAGCTAGACAAACACCAGGCATCAGCATGGCCTTTAAGAAAGGGAAAAACTGAGAAACCGTGGGCAGCTACATGTTAAAAATAAAGTCTCATGGTCTTTACCTTACCTTTTGCTTTCTGGCTCCTCGTAAATAGCTAAGTAGATCCCCTCCTTCCATCAGCTCCAGTATAAGGTACTGAGGTTCATTTAACAGGCACACGCCAAGTAACTTCAGAATGTGGGGGTGATCAAATTTACTAAAGAGAGGGAAACAACTGTAAGATTATACATGAGAAATCCTGCTGGTTGATAGCTAATAAAGTGCATATAGCTGCAAGCGATGAATGAGCAGTTTGGCCTTTACAATCCTGTCACTACCAACAACATGATTTAGTAACTCACAATACCTGGATCTCCTCAGTCATGGGGAGAGTTCAGGGACATCCTTTCAAAGCACAGGCTTACACTGTACTTTGACAGGTTTTCTAATGCTTGCATGCATACTAAAAGCATACTTCATCATATTTCCAGGAAACAAATAAAGGTAGTCAAACGCCAATCTCATCTAGGAATAACATGAATTGCCTCCTGTTCATTAAAAGTGTCTATATTAGTTTAATAGAGTACTTTTCCTATGATATTGACAGTGGAACTGCTGATTCGGAGAAAAGCACAAAGACAAAAGCACAAGGTGCAACAAATTATTTTCACAATTCAGAGGAAAACTGTTTCTTACATTTTCAGGAGAAACATAATATGTGCAAGGAGTACTTTCAGATATACTAACAATTGCCTGCATGTGTCCAAAAAGATAGGGATTACCACAGAGCACTCAGCACTCTCAGATCGAGCACTTTTCAAAGAATGAAGAGTATTTATTGCCTCTGTCAGACCCTGTGTTTTTACAATCACATTTCTTGTGTTAGAAAATGGTTTTCCCTTCACACTGCTGTGTGAAAGGACTTGCACCAGCAGTCAAGGGAAACTTGACTCTATTGGGGAAACTGATGGTGTCCAAAACACTGTTAAATGCCCCAGTGTAAACAAACAAATGAAAGAGAGGAACATTTTCCTTCTAACCTCTTTCAGTTCACATAATCTTAGGTGTGGGCAAAGACTCTAGCAAAAAGCGTGATTTTGAATTTGACAGTTTCCCCCCTACCCGGCCCCTAGCACATACCTCTCAATCAAACTTTGTCACTCTCAAGAACAAAAAGAGGGGAAGGAGCACCTGGCGCTTTCCTTACAGCTCACACAGCCTTTCTCCACTGAGCTGTCATTCCTTACTTCCCAAGTGATGGGATGCACCCAAGAATTTGCTGCATATATTTACACACAAACAACTCACCAATAACCAATATCAAACGAGTTTTGGAAATACAGGCAACTCAATTTGCCCAGGATTGCATAGCAATAATGGAAGAAACGAGTAGTCCTTGCTCAACTGAGACAGTATATGTAACATTATGTTCTAAATTTTAATGAACATCCAAAGAGGCAGGCAAAACAGAAGTTGCATTTAGATATCTAACATCAGGGTCTGTAAACAATCACATCCTCTTCTTTTTCCTTTCTGCCCTTGGTTTCATTTATGAGACCTTACAGATGAATGTGACGAAAAATCATTAAGCCCTCTACAAGGGTACTAAATCATTATTTTTTCACATTTTAAAAATGAAAGATTTAAAGCACATAAAATATGTGTTTTCTATTATTGCTTAATGACTACTGGGAATATATAATATTTTAACTGTTATATTCTCTTTGTTTCTATATCTCATTATATTGGTATACATATGTATCTACATCAGTGTTTACATTTAAATGCAATCATTTCCAATTATATATTTGTTGAGGATTTCTGGTTTTGGTTTATTAGCTGCAAGAGGAAAGCAGAGTTGGAGAAGCTCCAGAGACTTTAACTATGAATGCATATTATTTCCATACTACAAAGAAAAGAGACCTTAACTGGGTTTGTGACAGCTAGGTAGACAAGATAGAATGTAGGAAGTTTACACACAACACTTAATTGTTGTCATTAATTTACTCTTAAGTGATGTGGTTCCATTTTGGTTTTCACAAGCCTCTCACCTCATTGAATGTACAGTGGAAAAAGTTAGGCAAAAAATGCAAGATTAAAAAAAATAAATGTAAACACAAAAGAGAATGCTGTGAAAATCAAATTTCAATTTTAATAGCACTATGTTTTCTGTACAGGTTATAAACCTCTTAATTTTTCAAAAGATGCTTCCAATTCTGTGCTCATGAAAGAAAGGTTAGAGAAATGCAGAAGTGCACCTGAAACTAAACCACACTCTCAGTTTTCTGTTACCAGCTGAAAACTTCAGCTGAACTTCCACTTGTTTCTGTGGAGATTATGGAAAAACAGATTTACAGAATTGTATTCACAGAATTGCAGGGGTTGGAAGGGACCTCCAGAGATCATCGAGCCCATACAGACTTTTCTGTGTGAAATTTCTGCACTAGTGACATGCATTATTTTTTTTGAAGGCTACCTCAATAGGTGTGTGGCAGCCTCTAGTGGTAAATATGCACATTTAAAAAAAAATATTTTCCACAGTAAATTGAAGCTTCAAGGCATCATCTTGTTTTGATATGATTATTTTGGCAAAATAAACAGGTTTTGTTGCCCGATAGCTAATTTAGTTTTATGGGAGCAAAGAAACTGAGAAAGTGTGATCTGGAGGAGCAAGTAGTGAGGTGGATTGTGAACTAGTTGAAGAAAAGAAGTCAGAGAGTTGTGGTCAATGGTACAAAGTTTAACAGTCAGTACTGGGACCAGTACTATTCAATATATTCATCAGTCACCCGGATGAGGGAACTGAGTGCACTGTCAGCAAGTTTGCTGATGATACAAAACTGGGAGGAGTGGCTGACCCACCAGAAGGTTGTGCTGCCATTCAGCGAGATCTGGACAAGCTGGGGAGTTGGGTGGGGAGAAATTTAATGAAATACAGCAAGGGCAAGTGTAGAGTCTTGCGTCTGGGGAAGAACAACCCCAGGTACCAGTATAGGTTGGGGACAGATCCGTTGGAGAGCAGCACAGGGGAAAGGAACCTGGGGGACAGCAGGATGACCATGAGCCAGCAATGTACCCTCATGGCCAAGAAGGTCAATGGCATCCTGGGCTGTATTAGACGGGGTGTGGTTAGTAGGTCAAGAGAGGTCCTTCTCCCCCCGTCTCTACTCTGCCCTGGTGAGACTGTACCTGGAATATTGTGTCGAGTTCTGGGCCCCTCAGTTCAAGGACAGGGAACTACTGGAAAGAGTGCAGTGCAGGGCCACCAAGATGATTAAAGGAGTGGAACACCTTCCTTGTGAGGACAGGCTGAGGGAGCTGGGCCACTTTAGCTTGGGGAAGAGGATGCTGAGGGGTGACCTCATTAATGTCTATAAATATGTAAAGGGTGAGCATCAGGAGGACAGAGCCAGGCTTTTCTCAGCGATGTCCAATGATAGTACAAGGGGCAATTGGTGCAAGCTGGAGCACAGAAAGTTCCATGTGAATGTAAGGAAAAAGTTTTTCACTGTGAGGGTGACAGAGCACTGGAACAGGCTGCCCAGAGAGGTTGTGGAGTCTCTGGCAACATTCAAAACCCACCAGGATGCATTCCTGTGTGACTTAATCTAGTTGCTGCTGCTCTGGCAGGGGGTTGGACTTGATGATCTTTTGAGATCCCTTCCAACCTCTAACATGCTGTGATTCTGTGTGTGATCCTGTGATACTGAAATACATCAGTCTAAATCCCAATGAATCCATGATATGAGCATACTGAACTTGCAGTCTGCAAATCTTAAATTGAGCTAATCAGTTTTATGGTTTTATTTTCATAACATTTGCCAGTAATGATTTAATTGTTTTAGTAGAAACAGGAAAATACCCCAAAATGCCACGGGAATTTGTTTAGAGGAAAGGTTTCCTTTCATTCTTCTTGAAGGCCACCATCCTCACATGATGGTGGCAAAGCTGTCCCTACCTCATTAAGTGTGCCTCCTTCAAGAATTCACTCTTCTCATGGTCTGTTGCACCTTTCTTCAAAGTCTGTTCAACAGAAAGCAAAAGTATAACAACACTTAGGTCACAACCACCATTATCACACAGAGCAAGTACGGCAATCAGACATAGACATGGTCTTAAACACACATTATTTTCCAGAAATCATTACAAGGAGAGAGGCTCAGCTGTAAGTGGCTTGCAAGAAGTACTGCCAGGAAATACCCAAATCTGTGAACACCTGTTTCTGTGGTATAACCTCTGAGCCAAGTCTCTCTGCCCATCCCATTCTGTTGCCAGAGAAATACACAGCTGCAATTACCTTGACTGCTACTTTGGATTTTCCACTTCCATCTGCCAGGATATCCACTGCAGTCCCTTCATATACCTCTCCAAATGCTCCGCTTCCTAACAATCTGTGTAAGTTCAGTTTGTCCCGAGGGAAAGCTGGCAATGAGTCAATCTCTGCCCGAGAAGGAAGTGTGCTACAAAACAGCAATACTAGTCACTTGTTCATACCTCAGAACGTTTGAAATGTTATTAAAATTCTACCTCAAAGGAATCTGGTACTATTTGTCCCATTAGGTACATTTAAGGGGAGCTCAAGCGAAGCCTGGATGTTTTGGTAAACACCAAAGGTCTTCTTCCTTCCCTGTGTGCTTGCATTTCTTGCCAATGTGAGTGTGCTGGGTGGGCTAGCAGCAATTCAGGCCAGGGTGCATGCCAGAGAGCCAACATGGCAGGGTGTGCTACAGAGCCCGCATGCCCTGCAGTGCAGGTGCAGCCCTCAATTCCACCTTGAGGTGTCAGGGATGAATGCACTAACAAAAAGGAGTCCAGGGAAGCCTTCTTAGATGTGTTTGTCCTGAAATTGCCTTGTCCAAAGGACATACCTTACAGCATAACAGGCGTTGGCTAGTCCCACTGTCTCAGCTGTCCCCCTGAGTTGAGCTAGTTCTTTATCTTCCTTGATAAACACTGTCTGTCCAGGGAAGGCCTGTTTTCTGGACTTCTGTCTTTGCTGCCATACTGAAACAGAAAAGCAGACCCTCAGATATTTCACTCTGAGAGCATCCCAGCATGTGAGCAGGCTGAAAAGCCACAGAGGTGACCTTCTATTCAACATGACCCTGCAGCAGCTCATATAAGCAAGGTGTTTCTATTTGGCCACCACTTTTTCCCCACAAAATACAGACAACTCCTCCTTGAGCTGAGAAATCAGCCAAGCATCCACTTCTGCATGTGGCAAGACCCAAACCAGAAGGGCTCTGCTGTATCACAGGAAGAGAATGAGGGGTGAGAGTGCAGGACCCTCTCAGGGCAATCTCTACATCCTTTTTTCAGCAGCAAAGCTGAAGAGGAAAGATATGGGACTTTTTGGGTGAACAAATGTAGTACCCAGTTTGAGAATTATAAGGTACAAGTTTTTATGAGGATACACGGGAACATCAGAGTTCCTTCTGCATGCTTCTGCTCTTCCTGCAGGAAAAGAACAGCAAGAAGTGCCTGAGAATAGAGTGAATTGGTATCCTGTCCTTGATACCGAAAACATAACCAGTCATCCCTAGGTCCTCAAAGGATGAGAATATACACATTTCTACCAGCTACCACCCTGTGGATTGTTTAGCATTTCCCTAAATCTGGAGACCAATCATCTCCCACCATCTGAACGGCCTTTTACTGAGACCTGACATCCCAAGGATATGCAAAAAACTCAGCCACATACCAAAACAAAATAGCACGATCACAGTCAAGCCCAGAACAACTCCGATCACAGCAGCAGTGACAATGATGGTGTCTGGGGAGATTATATCATCTGTTAAATAGAAGGGGAAAGTTGTTAATGACTCTGTATACAAATTATATCAAACCTATGGAGCTGAGCAAACCTGAGAGAACCCTTGAGCTGCCTGGGGTACATGTCTTCTTCTGCACAAAACTCTCTTGTAGGCTGCATGTAGGTGTCTACATTTGTTCAGACTAACCCTCTGCCCCACCTCTGGGCCATTTTTGTGGTGATCTGCTGTGTGCAGGGAAAGAGAAGATGCAGAACTGTTTGACCACTCAAGATGGGATTTTCAAAAACACCCACAGAGTATATGTCTAACATTCTGGCTGGAGGCTAGAAGTAATCCTCACATCCTGACCTAGTGTGGGAGCTTGTCTTTATTTCAAGAACTGTACCATAATGCAGAGTGCAACGCCACAGAGACAAACAGGTATAAACGAACAGAAGCCCACCGTTTCCTGCAAAACAGCCTGGATGAGCAGCTGGGATCACCATATAAATGTCACCCTTTATTACCTCATTACCTGTGCAGCAACATCATTATTAAAATAGGTCCCTCTTCATAAATTAGTATGACTATTGTGAATTTTAAAAAAAATAATTATTAACAGAGTAGCTCATACCTTCACCCAGAATTATATCCTTGCTGGTGTCACTGTATTCACCAAGTCCCAGCATGTTTGCAGCTGCTGCTCTGAACTGGAAAGTTCCTTCTAAGTTCTTGGCCGTCCATGTGCAAATACTGGCACAGGAGCCATTGTAAACCACCTCCCACAGAGGTTCCACTCTGCTGGCCTTCTCAGACTGCTTTCTGCATCGGGCACAGCAAAATAACACAGGTACATCATTAACACAGTGAGGACCATTTAGTGCTTGCCCCTCTGCTCTTCACTTCAGTTCCATGGCCTTCACAACATCTCTCCAGTTGTGGGGATTTGGCTACAGAGCAGAAAATTGTACCATGTCATTTCAGCAAAGCTAGGAATCACACATCTTTAGCTTGGCATTGGAAAAGAAATGCTAGAACATTTAGACATAAAAAGTTCCAGCATTCTTTCACCTGTTTCAGCATACATCTCACAACCAAGACTTCAAAATCTTATTTAGCTTTTAGGAAATAAACCAACCCACATTTATTTTTGTGTCCTGTTAAGAGGGTTTCCTTTACTGGGCCCAGAGTAATTCAGTGGCTCTTGTGCATCAGGTTTCACAAGCTAAACAGGAAACAAGTCATTGGCAGTGAAGGCACAATTCTTTAGCTAGCCAGTTTCCCATAGTATCTGCTGACTGTTGGCTACATTGCTTCCTTTCCCCATTGGACTGAGATTGATTGCTCACAATAAATTCAGAGGTGATTATTCACCAACCAAAAGAAGACCATGCATTTAAACTTGAAAGGCCATATGTGAAATATCATTTCATGTCACACAAGACCATAATATTTCACATGAAATGACCTTTACAAATATGTCAGTCATTCTCCCAGCATACTTTAATATAGAAAAAGGTCAAACACTTCTAAACCCAAAAGACATAGGAAAATGGTATGTTCATGTCCTTGATGTCTGCACATCCATACCAGACCTGTATGAAAAACAGGGGTTATTTCAAAAGGCTATGCAAATATTTTCTAGAATGCAGTGCAACCAACCTAACATTTTTCTACCTGATGTAAAAAGACCATGAGGCTCAAAGAGAAATTCAGTCAGAAACATCAGCGTGTGCACATTCCAAACCACAGGAGAAAACTTATTTAATTAAAAAACCCAAACACTTCAAAGATGCATTATGATTTCAGATATGAAGCTAGAGCCTGGAGAACACAGTGGCTAATGCACAGCCCCTACAGAGGCAAAGGGACTGTCCGTTCTTTACCAATTCGTAGCAAGCCAGGCACAAACTGGCTCTTGGCATATCAAAATTACTGTGGTCTCATAGCATGCAGGTCAGTGCTGCTGTATGCTCACAGAACTGTATGGAGGAAGCTTACAGCACCAGGAAAATATGTCTGGGTGAAAACTTATATAGGTAAAGTATGCACAGCTCCACAGTGCTGTCAGCCCTTAGCTTTCATAAGCACAGAGTTAACCGAGGAAAAAGAAATAATAGCTTAATTTTGAAAATTGCTTTCTTCATCAATTCTCATTTCAAACAATGCCATAGGAGTATCTCAGAAGATAGACTCTTCTGATTTTTAAATAGTGCATTAAATAAACTTTGCACTAACTGTCTTAAACAAGACCCCTCCAGGACCATGGTCAGTAAATGAGAAGCTTCAAAGTCACTGCCCACAGCAATATACTCTGACCTGTCCGTGCAGCCTTTCCAATGTCAGTGCAGGAATAAGTGTGAATTAGTGCTCTATACATGCCTAATGGTGTGACATGTATAGCCCAGGCAATCTGTATTTGATGATAGAGCACTTGAAAAATTACTTAGTCACTCCTTGTCAGTGGGAATTCCTTAGGACTTTTTCTTGCAACGTTATAACATCTTTACATGAGGCCTCTGAACAGTGAGATACTTCTACATATATTTTAGCCCAAAAATACATGCTATATGCTTTATAATTTGTGATTTTAAAATATCTCCAATTCTTCTTTTAATGCACCAACATATACCTAAATATATACCTCTAATTCAGTGTTGGTCTGGAAATGTGGTTAATGTATATTTTCTTCTAAGTTTTCCAGGAATTTCTGGAAATGCTGACTACTTAATTTACCCAAGAAAGCATCAGAGCCAAACTGAAAGCCCCTGCACACCTGGATTCGTTCTGGGCTGCTCCCTCCCAGCAGAATACCTGCACACATAGCTTACCTGCTTTCTAAGATGTAATAGGTCAGGTTGCTTCCATTGTCATCAGCCTTTTCCCACTGCACAGAGTTTTTAGTGTCTTCTGCTCTTTTTGGAACTCCTGGCTTACTGGGAACACCAGCTTAGGCCAAATTGGAAAAGAAAAAGAATCCTCAGGATGTGTTTATAGCAAGACAAAGGGCTAAGAGGCACAGAAAAAAATTTACATGTGCACATGAGAGTTTAGGCATACAAAAGGATGGAGGATCTACATCAACAGTCCCCATGAAGAATGAATCCTTGGCCTTCTCTTTGTGATGGACAAATTTTAACGTTTTTACTCACACCCAGCCTTTCACCAGAAGTTGAGTTCACATGCATATAGGCATTTTGTTTCAGTCTCCCTTACTCTTCTTCTCTGCTCCACTTGGAAGTTAACTTAATTTATTTCCCCCTATTACTTCTCCAGATACAGTATTGTGCGCTTTATTTTTCAAACATGCAGAACTATTGGCTCCTGGTATAAGAAAACTGCCTGCTAAACTTTGCAAGATTTTGTGTTTGAATAGTCACATCCTGAAAACACTCTTAAAAATCTTGTTGCACGTCATGAAGTGCTTACCTGTAGTTTTAAAGCTTGTTGAAGAGGAAGTGCTTTTCACTCCTGTGATATAAACTACTCTTGCTCTTACAAAGTAGCTGGTTGAAGGAAGAGTTCCTGTGAGATTGCATGTGTAAACAAGATCCAAGGTGCACATAGTGCTTGCAGGAGAAAACCAGTCACCTTTTATTTGCCACTAGAAGAATAAAACATGATTGTGGTCAACTTTCTTGCTCTGCTGAAAGTGTGTCAAACTGCTATTCCTGGGTAGATTAACTACTTTGCCACCTTTTCATATCTTAGGGGGAGATTATGCATGTTCTGTTTCAGTCACAGGACTTTGTCCTCTTCGAGACCAAGGACAAAAAAACCCTAGTTTTTTTCTTTGTTTTCAGGAGGCCTACAAGTCTTGGCAACCACAGAGGACAACAGATTAAGTGACCCCTTTGCACAGCCAAAAGAAGCCTTCCCCTTGCTTATGTCTGTGCAGCTTGTATTTCTGGGAACTGTAAACGTGCCCCTGAGTTCAGTTTGCCGTGATGCAAGTGGAAGGAGGAGGCTTAGTGAAATTGTTCTATGACATTGGTTTTAGGGAAGGGAAATTTTGGTGTTGCCCTAATGAATCTGATTAACAATATTAAGGATAGCCAGTTTAGCACATGTTCAGTGGTTCAGATATTAAAAGCTGAAACTTCCATCCATGCTGCTGTCGCTGCAGTGCTTACTTCCACAGACGACACCACCAGACCTGTTTTTCTCTCTGGCATTTTCTCCTAACCTCTATCATATTAAATTCAGACATTAGGTTGTAGATGATACTTAATGCTGAAAACCCTTTTCTTCTCTTTCTTGTGCAGAGCTGACATGGGATTTGTAGCTACAAGCCAGGTTGGGGGAGGGCAGTGAGAAAAGAGGGAGGGGACTCTACTGAAACAGGAGATGGGAGGAATTCTGGTGGGGTCATCCAGGATGTCCTTTGGCACTATGGAGTATTAAATGCTACAGCTGCACTCCCCCTTGTTCCTGGCAAACACTGCCTCCATCCTGCCCCTTCTGAGCCACTAAGACTGATGTCACCATGCCCAAATTATCCACTGAGACTCCTCATATACATCCTGCCACCCTGCCCTGTTCACCAAGACAGAGCGTGTCAACTTTGCTCTGATCAGAAAAAAAAAAAAGGAGTCTTTTTACCTTATACAGCTCAAACCAGAAGCTGGTTTCATTGACATACAGAGGAGCTCTCCATTCTAGCTGGAAACTGGTATTTCTGGGAACTATGTTGACAGGTGCAGGTGGAGTCTCAAATGTTTTCGCAATAACAGGGACACTTTCAGAAAACCAGTTCTCATTGGGATGAAAAGCAAGAACCTAGTAAAGAAACAAATGAACTGTACGGTACCAGACCAGATGGAAAGGTGGCTTATACCAACTCTTGAGTCTTTTCAAACAAGATACTATACAGGTAATATAGATATAGGTGTATAAAGGTTTTAAGTCTCACAGTTTCAGCATTACACTAGTCTGGAAGTTCATGGCCTACAGCCAAGGCCCTCCTTCAGAGACTTTTCTAGTTTCTTGCTTCATCTTTCTATCAAGACTTCTCTTTCTAGACCTTTCTTAAATGCCACACACCCTTAGACAGGCACACAGATGTCACATCCCATGCTAGGCAGTGTTTTAGAATCATAAAAAAGGTGAGGAGGTGTCTTCATAGACTTCCTTCCACTAAACTACACTCAAATATGACTTATATTTGAGTATGCATACTTACATACATACATATAGGTATACAGGCATGTCTGTAGGTATGTACTCCTGTGCTGGTTTTGGTTAGGATAAAATTAATTTTCTTCCTAGTAGCAAGTAAGGGGTTATGGTCTGGATTTCTAATGAAAACAATGTTGATGATATGGAGATTTTTTCTTACTGCTGAGCAGCGCTTACACAGATTCAAGGCCTTTTCTGCTGCCCACTCCATCAGTGAGAGGGCTGGAGGTACACAAGGAGTTGGGAGGGGACACAGATGACTCCAGCTGACCAAAGGAATATCCCACATCAGATGACATCATGCTCACCCTATAAAACTGGGGGAAGAAGGAAGGGGGAGCTGTTTGGAATGATACCTTTCCAAGTAACCCTCATGAGTGCTGGAGTCCTGCTTTCCTATGGATGGTTGAATACCTGCCTGCCCATGGGGGTGGTGAATGAATCCCCTGTCTTACTTTTCTTGTGTGTGTGACTTTTGCTTTACCTATTAAGCTGGTTTTATTTCAGCCCACGAGTTTTCTCACTTTCACCCTTCTGATTCTCTTCCCCATCCTGCTGTGGGAGAGTGAGTGAGTGGCTATGTGGCACTTGGCTGCAGGCTAGGGCAAAACCACAATTCTTAAGACCAGAAGAGGTCAAAAGTTCTGCCTGCCCATGGCTGAACTGTGAAAGCCTCTCTCTAACTGTATTTGTGATGCACCTGGTGTGCATTCTGCAGAGAACACGTTTACTTGGTTGCTTTTGAAAATGTCACTCTGGTGATAGCCCTGCTGTGCAGATACATCATTTACTGTTTTCCTTTTAACCCTTCACCTGTACAGGGACATGCTGTATGTTTTATTCTTATGAATCCACGGGAACATTTTTATTCCTCCAGGTGCTTTTATACTGAGCATTTACTGTTTTGTACTAATATAGTCCTATATTAGGACCACATATACCTATATATGTCCTAATACAGTCCTAGTAAAACTGTATGTCTTTGAAATCACTTCAGTCCTTGAAGTTACACAGTGTGATCTGTAATCTTTTTGAAGCTGTGACTTTTTTGTTAGTTCTATGGGACTTGCTCTCTTCCAAAATCTACAGAAGATATTCGTGAACATTGACACATTATTTTTAACCATGTAGTTTACGTTCTATTCAGATGCTCTTGACTTGAATATGTATAACCTATGTAGTCTTCAACACGATCTTTCCTTCTCCTGATCTGCTGTGCTACCATTGA
Organism: Zapornia atra; assembly: GCA_013400835.1. Taxonomy (NCBI): domain Eukaryota; kingdom Metazoa; phylum Chordata; class Aves; order Gruiformes; family Rallidae; genus Zapornia; species Zapornia atra. The sequence continues at coordinate 23,278 of VZTU01019147.1, forward strand.
CTTCACGTAGCTCTGTTAAATATCTAGTCACAGGTCTCCTGTTCCTAAAAACTAGACCAAAAGAATCACTAGATGCTGCAAAATTTTGTCTTCTTATTCAGCATACTAACAGAGCCTTCCCAACTGCCTTTTTAGCCCTTGTTACTTTGAACTTCTTTGGTTACTCCACTTTCTTGATTTTGAATCCATGTTTAGTTACTCTTTTCTGCTCATTCCTAAGGCAGACACACATGCCCAGGCAGGTAATACAGATGTTACTGCAGGATGGTGCTCTCCTTGCCCTAGCTGTCCAAAATGCCATGCTGCCTGAGTCTGACAGCAGGGGACACAGGGGCCTGATGTGTCTACCCCTCAGTTCTCACCGTTCATAGCCCAGCGCAACTATGCAAGCCACCGAAGTTTTCACATAATGCTGTCGTGGGAGTCCTCATGAACTGCAGTAGCTGATGGATATCCGGTCCCACTGTTTCTGCTAGCTATCCTGGGGCTGACCTATTATTATTATATGTCCTATTTCTATGAGTTTCCTGCTTCACTATGGTAGTTGAAAAATCTAGATCTCCCGCTGTCTATGACTTGCCTGGACAGTAGGAGAAACTACTTCTTCTATTCCACTGACAGCATCATATTTCAATGAAATCCAAAATCAGGGGGTTTGCAACTATTCTTCAATATTCTTGTGTATTAAAAATTTCTTCAGAGAAAACCAAATAGCCAGGACCCTACTTGAATTTTAAGTCATTATTAGTCCTCTCATTTATTGAAGTATTAACATTGATATACTGTTCTTGTTGTGAACTTTGCTTGCATATTTCACAATATACTTTGATTTAAAATGTGGCTGCTGCAAGACAGAATCAGTCAACTATTAATTCAGTCATCATCCATATCTATATGGATATATCAAACACTTTTGATTTATTGGAAAAGGAAATTTTATTTTTTTTTTACTAAATGAAAAGTTACTTATTAAAGGAAAAGCAGCAACTTGCAAAATGGCTGAGTCTGCTTTTGGTGTAATATAGAGAGCTTTCACCTTTGTGAAAATTTCAGATATGTTGCTTTCCGAGAAAAATATTTATCTTTTAGGCACAACCCATTTGCACTCTCCCAGCCCTGTTAATTGCATTTCACCTAGTCCTTCACAAGCAGGTCACAGTTCCAGGCACCCTCCTGTAAGAACAGAGGACCCCTGTCATTTGACGCTCTCAGCATAGTGCATCAAGTATCTGGGCAGTACAGCAGGATTGCAGCAGAAAGTCCTATTTACTCTTGACATCTGTGATATGCTCCCCAAACAGAAAAGATCTCAGTTCTAAGGATTTGGGCTAAACAACCTATGTAGAAATAAACTGTGATATTTAATTTTCCTTAAGACTAAGGGACTGAGAAAAGCCTGCCAAGTTTCAAACTTGTATTTTCAAAATGCACATACAGCTTCACAGAGCAACAGTCTGAAGATTTGCAGATTAGTGGACAAACAGGTAGAACTGTTTGTAATTATACCTTGAATAAATTGTTCGTTCCAGATTGGAGCCCACTCACAGACCAGACAAGTGTCCCATTTGGAAATTCACTTTTTCGCAAGGGTGTTGCTGGGACAGGAGGCAGTAAATTGACAGAGATCTGATAGCGAATGGATTCTAGTGGTCCATTTGGCTTTAGAGGTTCACTCCAAGCTATGTCAATGGTGGTGTCAGACAAAACCACTGTCTTGATGGAATCAACTGCCTCTGGTACTGAAACAGAAAGAAAGAAAAAATATTCTTCTTTTAGGTACAGATCTCACTAGATGTTGGTTGTTTTATTTTCCAGAGAAGCAAAGAAATGTCACCAAGGCAAGAAAAAAAGGTTATAAGCACATGAATACGATCCATTTACAGGACGGACACTCTGCACATATAAAACTTGATTTCTTGCATAGTCAGTCAGTTGGAGAAAAGGTCAAAATATTTTGAGGGGCATTTTAGTATCTCCTTGGTTTTCCTACAAGGCAAACAGACACCCCTCCCCTCCAAAAAACTAAACCCACCAACTTAAAAAACCCAAAAAAACCCCCCAAAAATCTGCTGTCCTATACCTCTACATTTATAGTCATGTCACTGAATGCCTGCTTTCTCTTAGTTTCCTAATTAGGGTCTCAGATAATAGTTGAATATCCTTACTTGGATACACACTAAACAAAGTACCCATGCACTATTCCAATTGAAAAGTCTTTTCTTGAACAGGAAAGTCTGAAGAAAGAAAAGGCAAAATTAAACATTGTTTGCTATCCTTTACAATTTTGTTCAGAAATGCATGGCCTGGCTGAGCTGTATAAGCAAGAAAATGAGTTGCTGGCCTTATGTCCATGCCAACTGGTTACTCACTAATTGTTCTGGAAAAAACAACCCTTCCTTTGAAGATTTAAGATCACAGACTTTGAGATGGTATATGGCATGCCCCAGCTCTGCATTACCTTTTTTCCTGTTGAACTGTTCAGATAGGTAAAAAGTTAACAAGTCATTACACTATTTGTGTTCCAAGCGTATCAGAATGATGGGTACCTATGCTTTAACTTATGTACTAGTAGCAAGACTGCAGATTATTCAAATAAAATGTGCAGAAGGTGGCAGATTTCTCATTTCACTAGCTAAAATCTATGTGGAGTAAGAGTGACACTCTGTGGCAAAAGCAATGCAATAATTTTTCCAAGCTGTCTTCCCTTATTCCCTGTATCTTACAGAGTTCTGGAAAGTACAGATTAATCCAAGCTTCTTTCATTTCATTACAGAATTGAGGGAATTCACACAGCTTCAGAGGTGTGAAATAGTGCGCACACTTCAAGAGGCTCTAGCAGCATTTGATTACAACGTAAACTAGCAGCTACATTCATGAAATTGAGAAGGTGAGTGCCAGGACACATATACATTCTGTTTACAGCTGGTTGGATATTTTTCAACAAATTGTGAAATGCTCTGAATGTCGATACAAACACATATGAAAAATGTTCAGGCTTTTGAGGCTGGTGTGGTTTTCTTTGGTTGTTGGTTTGTTGGGATTTTTTTCTCTAGGACTTTTTATTCTGATCCCAACGTTTTTGTTTGCCCCAACTAGAGAAGCCCGTTCTGAGTTTCAAGTTTCATTTTAACTTGAGACTGAAAAATGCCATTTCAGTGGAGCAACCCAGTCTCCTATTTCATATGCCACCTTTATGTTTCACCACTGAAAGGGTGTACATTGCTGAAGGATGGCTCAGTTTACCACGCAAAGAAGCAAAAGTGTGAATTCTTGCAGCATCCCAATAGCAGTCAATCTTATTAAGTCAGTGAGTCATATAAACTTTACAATACAGATATGGATTCCCATGCAAAGCCTTGAAATCTACTGCTCATAGGCCAGCTTGCTTTATTTTTTTGCCATAGACTCCTTCGGAATATGCTCACAATATTCAGAGATCCACAAAGGATGAGAGCCTATTTGTTTGATGCTAAAAGACCTGACTGTTAAGAGGAAAAGAAATAACAAGAGAACTTCCAAAGTATAGTTATTCTGGATCCCAAAAGAAGACTGGCAGTGTGCCTGCACCTCTGTTCCACTTATATTTGAAAAATGAAAAGAGGCTCATCTTAAACTGAGGTTTTCTTAAGGGGAAAAATGTGACTGCTCCCAAGACCAAAAAAAAACCAAAAAACCAAAACCAAAGAGGAATCTGTGCATAAGAAGAACCCCTGGCAGCTCACAGGTGCTTTTCTTTGGGCAACAGTGGTGTGAAAAGTCAGGCTACTTGTTCTATGGATGAGCTTTTAAAGAAACCACAGAGGGCATGCCCAAGAGAAAAAGGTTATCAGGCCCCCTGGCATGTACTTGTTGCCGGCTATTCTGGATAAAATGTTTCCTTAGGCACAGTTGATCAGTAAGGGAAAGAGACATTGACACAAGAAAAACACAGTGGTGGCTCAGTTTATTTAAATTCCAGTTGCTTCAGCACCTTCTGAAGCATCCAGAAGCCAAGCAGAGGTAGAGAGAAGGGGAACCCTTAAGGACTCCTGCTGTGGTGTAGTCAGCCCTAGATGCATGTCACCATAATCTCCCCATAGCTGCACAGTCTGCACTTTTGTATGTCAGCTACTGCCAGCCCCGCTGTACGTGGGTAAGTGAGCTTACACAGCAGAAGAGTAAGCAAGAGCTATGCATACTGCAGGGAATAGCCAGCACTCGATATAGTTTTACATGCTTTCATTAAGTGAGTCCCAGAGCAGCACTCAAACAATGAGAAAATTATCTGAAGAGCAGCGTAAAGGCAAATCCTCATGAGGACAGATGCAAGTATGCACGTGTACACATGCATACACATGCAAAATGAGAAAAAGTGCTGAGCAAGGTGCTTCTGTTAGACTGCGTTGCAATTCAAGACAATACATGCGAAGGCATAGTGTGCTGCTTCGAATTATATTTTTCTTTCTGGGAGATGAGAAGAGCTATAGGGGAACTGGGATGGTAGCTGCCCCACAGCTGCAAACAGGCATAGTGAAGCAGGGAGATAGCAGAAGCATCTTCCTGCCCCAATTACAGTATTTTCAACCACACAAGGCATCTAGCTCAGACTACAAGTATTCTCAAAGAATAAGGACTGCATATGAATCTCCGTTTCCCTGGTGGCATTTGAGGAAAGCTTCTGGACCGTTTTGGCTTCAAAGACAGATTGAAGACATGCTGGCATTCATGGTGCCACTCACAGACGTGCCTCAGGTTTCATCAAGTAAGACAAGATGAGCAGTCAGTAGTTTTGGAATCAAACAGAGGTCTGAACGCACAAACAAACCCAGCATTGCTGGTTTCTGTTTAGTCATGGAACTAAGAGAGCACCAGATCTGTGTTCTGCAATGGAAACTTCAGAACAGGGTGGAGAGAACTATGAAGGTAATGGGTGGAGGATCAATGTGAGAGGAGAAGATCCAGCTAGAAATACACGAGTGATCAGGCAAAACCATAGCTTGCGGCGATCAGCTGGAAAAATCAGTGTGTGCTGAGTGGAGTTACAGATCCCTCACAGGCTACACATCAACATCAGAATGGTTACAGAAATCCCAATTTCTTTTTCTGGGAAATGTGCCCTAAATAAAACAAGTGTGTTTAACACCAGTGAGTTTTCTAAGTGAGTACTGAAGAGATGGGCAGTATTTCGGAATATAGCAACAGAAAGGGAAAGCGGGAGGTGGAGGAGGTGTTAACCTAGACACGTTTCTTGAGGTACATCATCGGGTACCATATCATCATCAGGTACATCATCAGGTATCATAGCACACATATGCATTATGTGAGGTGAAAACTGGCTTTATAAACTAGACATCCTACAGAAGTACAAGTTGAGCTATCAAATAAAAAAGAACCAGCTTGATTAACAAGCTATATAAAATTTAAATGGTCAACATCACACTTTCTTTTCTCTTTTCTTTAGTTTCTCTTTCCTTTTTTTCAAAAGCAACTTTGTACTCAAGAGAAAACTGTTAAAATAAAATACACCTTTCACTTGCCCTGCATCTTGTCTCTTAAGTACAGCACTATGTGCAGGTTTCCCCCCAAATGTAGCCTTGACTTGTCACTCTGTGAATGCTTCCTGCTTTTCCAGATGGTGAGATGTGTTCCTGTTGTCCCGTTTCAGGTTGCAGCTACATGCTCCCTTCCACTGCTACAAACTGTTGTCCCTGTCCTCTTGCATTGCATCAGCAAGTCACACATCATCAGAGAGTACAGAGGCAGCTCCACTCAAACACAATTACATTTGGCCTCTTGCCATCATATCTTGGCCTCTTGCCTCCACTTATACCTCATTCACCTATTTACTCCCACTGAAGGTTCTTAGCTTCCTCTGCAACACTTAGATAAATTTACTGATGTATGTATTTATTTTTAGGTAGTCCCTGACCAGTCCACTCTCTGCCCTAAACAACACAGTGAATATTTAGCTTTCTTCTTCTAGTGTGAAAGGGGATGAGAAGGGCACAACAAAGTTCTGAAAACCAGCTGAAAATGTGCTATTAGCACTCAGACCAAGAGAAGTAAAAAATGAAGAGTTGTATATTCAGCCTGGTTCACAATAAATGAAATCTGCATTTCCCTAAGAAACACTAATTAGGAGAACTATGTCAAGCCAAGGGGAAAAACCTTAATGCTGGGTGAATATATAGCACACATCTTTAAACATACATAAACACATATACAAATACAACTTATTAAAAATGTGGCCTAAGACAGAAACTGCAACTGTTAAACCACTATAAACCGTTGTTTATCTTTCCTCAGGAAGCCAAAGAGCAAAAGCATTAAAGAATACACATCTTATGAAGCTTACAGATTTGTTGAGTTTCAAAGTCAAGACCTTGTGGAGATCTACACAGGCTACATTTTAAGCAGAAAATTCTTCTGCTTTCTGACTTACAACCCAAAGCCACGCACATCTTCCTTTAACTGAGATGAGAATTCTGCTCAAAATCAGAATAAAATGTGAAACAAACCTCCATACAGTGTTGTGACAATTGTCTCTGTTCCTGTAGGTATCACCTCCTTATCCGAATAGTAGTTTTTCACTGCAACTTTTATGACATAACTTGAAAATGGCTGTAAGTTGTCTATGATGGCTATACGACCCTGAAATTCCTGCAATTCAAAGTCAAACAATAAAAATGTCTTCTTAGGAAAGAGAGTTGTATATCACACTGCTCAGCTGTCAATGAAATGAATGTTAAAAAATAATCAACAATGGTTTTGTATTGCAATACATTTCAGTGTTTAAAAAAACATGTTAAAGCTATAGTTTGGGTAATAGATCACTACACAAAATGCATATCAAAACCCAGGTTGAGATGCAATTAGCGTGGCTACAATAGCACATTGTTCAGCAAGTGGTACTTAAATTGGAAATGGCAAAGCAAAAATAAAAAAAAGAAGGAACCCCAAAAATGACTAACGCAAGTACAAGTACCACAAACCACATAAAGGTCAGCCATATGGGTGCTAGACTATCTCTAGAGTTACCTATCTCTAGAGTTACTTAAACAGACTATTATCACCCACAACTGCTCTTACAAGTAGAAACCAAGAACCATTTCAACAGGATTTTAGCAAAGGCAGGTTAAAAAATAGAGTACTTGCACAAAGGAAAGCTGAGGTTTACAGTTTAACGAATACCACAGAGAAGGGGCAATTACTGCCTGGGATGTAGAAGTGGAAAAACTCCCTGACAGAAAGTTAGAGAATGCTTTACAAAATTCCTAGAAGTGATATCACAATCCCTGTTTGCATATGATATCACGTGCATTTTTGTTCCAAAATAGCCATACCAATGTCTCGTTCTGTAGAGCAGACAAGCAGTAGCTTGAGTTCCTGCTGTTGTTAGTCATTTGTCGGAGAAATACCAGATATGTCGGCATAGGCAGTGATATGCCAGGGCATAGCTGCTGTGGTCTGACAGATGGCAAGCTTAATGTAAAACTGGTGTTTGTCGTCTCAAGGATAGTCGGTTTCTCAGTGTCTGGCAACAGAATCAGGCATCTTTTATCTAGGAAAGACATAGTAAAAACAAAAACACATTGCTGGACCAATCCAAACTTGCATGGGATTCTACCACCATTCCTATGAGAAAACATAACCACAAAGTATTCGCTCTGTTTTCACAAATATGAAAAGAAAAAAAAAATACCACCTAAATACACTTTATTTGGTTACAAAAATAATGTTCATCAAAGTAAAGTCTCATTTAACTTTGATGAGACACAGATTTATTAAAGAATTTATGTTAAGTACCTAAATACCTTGGAAATCCAGATCATAGTTGCTGTGCTGTCAAGGGCAGTACACACTGATGAGCCCAAACTTGCTTGTCACAGGAAAGACAGATATGCAGAACAGAGTACCTTTCTCTTGCAATTAAATGTTATCTCTCTTTCCTTCTAAACAGCTTTTCATGCATAAATATCATAGTAGCAACAGGAAAAGAGGAGACAAATTTTTGAAGGAGAAAAGAAGTCGATAGGGAGACAACAACAGAAAACTACTATGATAGCAAACAAAAAATAACAAAAGAAAATTCCTCTTCATCTGGTGCACTTTAAAAAAAAAAATTGAATGGACTTACTGCCAAGAAGGAAAAGATTAAGGCGTATGCATGGGCAAGGTGGTACAAGGCCAAATGCTTGTCCTCAGGCCAGAACAACTGACCTTATTGTTGAGATCTTTTCTCCCTAAATGAGCAACCCTACCATTCCTACCAAAGTCAGGTTCATGCATATAAGAGAAGGAGAATAATAACGTCTGTTCAACAGAAAAGTGTAAGGTTAAACCTTTGTCAATTTTATAGTTACTTAGAGCAGTAAAATTCCCATGGGAAAAGTCCCAGATGGAATGAAGAATTGAGTCATTTCCAGAGTTAAAGTTTCTGTCAGGCAGTTCCATAGAAATGTGTTTACCTTGACAAGAAAATCCTTCACTGCATATTCAGTCCCCTTCCTCCTAACCCTGAAGAGAAATCATTCTCTCACAGAATCTGTGACAGGACAATAATTTTCATTGAGTACTTCTGATGTGTTAAATGATCAACTGACATCACATCTCTGGATGGCAATTAAATAGGTTAGAATGAAAGGAAACTCTAGCAGTACTCCTTGCTCGCATCACTAAAGCAATAAAAAGCATGTCAGTCAACGTAGTTGGTCTTTGCAAACATCACTTTTTTACATACACAACTTTTGCTTTCAGTAGGGAGAAGAAGAATATTTTTTCCTTACTTTAGTATATTCATTTACTTTTATCTTAAACTTTTACAGATAATTCTGTGCATTGCTCCCCCTGAAAATGCCAAGGATATGTATTGCTCCAAATATACTTGCAGCAGTCAATATAAATAAGATCTCCGTGAGGATCTCTGAGTAGAAATAATCCCTTTGGACTGAAATTCAGTTCTTGCCTTTCTGCACCAGCTAAGCATGGGCTTTTGCAGGAAACCCTATCCCTGGGGATATGGATTGGTACATTCTGTACCAGGGCAAAACCAGGCTCCTGCACCAATGCCAAGCGCACATAGATCTCATGGGAAAAAACTTGCCCAAACTGCTGGTAAGAATAGCCTGAGCATTGGTCAGAGTAGCTGCAGGCAGGAGTAACTTACTGGCTGCCCATAACAGTGTGAAATTCTTTTATTCCAAAGAAGTCCATCCTGTTGAAATATTCTCCTGCATATTTATCAGATTTTTATGCAAAACTGACGTTTAAGAATTATTTTGGGTATATTCATCACACTCGTAGCTGTTCTAAACCTCTGCATTTAAAAAGACAAGCCCTGTGGGCACCATGAACCCTAACTTTCTATTAACACTAATTTTTATTTATATCATTATCATTCTACAATGGTTTGTTTAAAGTAGTAGAAGTTCTAAGTGAAGCACAGGTCTAGTATAATGCAATCTGGAATTACCTCTCAGGTACTTCTTTATAAATCTTTTTAATAAGCACTCTTCTTATTTCTTTGTCTTTGAAAGACCAGACTTGTGAACAACACCAGAAATCTGTATCACAACAAGGATCATTATTGAACTCTTGCTACAATACTTTGTGAACACTTTTTCTCTTTGTATGTCCTTTAATGCCCACCACCTTTTGCAACTTTCCAGGTTTTGACCTAATTTTGAAAATAGGGTTTGGTGTTGATATCCTACATCTTGCAAACACAGGCAATATTCATCATTATCACAACTTCCATGTGATCAAACACAAGGCCAGTCCTTATATTCTTGTTCCAAAAATGTGCACAATTAATTGTTTCCCTCTAGAAGGTACCTGAATCCATTAAAACATATTTTACATAAGTACACATAGGACGATCTGCAACTCATGTTTTTAAATTAATTTATTACATTTACAAAACAACTGAAATTCCTTCTACCTGGATACAGTTGTGCCGCTGAGCTGTAGGCTAAGATTTTTAGCTCATGGTTTGCTCTCTTCTGCAGAAAGTGTCCTGTGGTTTCTTTATTCATTAGCCAAATTTCAGTATGTTCCTTTGATTCAGTGGTCCAGTATATAAATTTCTTATCTACTGTCAGGCTGGCAATTTGCATACCTGTAGGAAAACACTGTATAGTTAAGCTTCAGAATAAACTCTGAGCTTACAGTTTCACAAGAGCAGATGGGTACTTGTATTCACAGTGGGTCAATAAGGGTGAGTATTCCAGTTATACCATATCTTCAAAGACTTCGCCTGGAAACCAGATTTCTGAGATTTCCCAATAGGTCTCATGAATCTGAGACACTTTATTATTTCCGTTTACAAGTGTAGATTTGAAGGCTTTTTATTATCCATAATTTTGAGAACTGAAATTCAATTAACAAACACCAGAAATAAAGCACAAAAGTGAGTAGTCTATAACTAGACTCCAGAATCAAACTGAAAACTGAGAAACCAAGATTAACTGTTATCATCACAAGAGCAACACAGATAAGTTGCCTTACAAGACTCCACCTGCATGAAGTACCCTCCTCACATAGTGAAATCTGCAATGACACTTTCAGTAATAAGATGGTGTTGTGTATTTTCATTGAGGTAAACTGTAATAGGTGTCTCTAATATGAAACCCTAGCAAAATAATGCCTTAGTATTATGAGTGAAATCTATAGACAAATAGCATTTGAAGCTGTAGCATCTCCATTTGATTTACATTTTACTAGAATACATGCTTGCATCAGTAAATATCCTCACATTGCTCTTTCTCCTTGTTTGTATCAACAGGGCTCACAGCTGGAAACAGAACACATACATTCTGTCCATCTTGCCTATAGGTGGATCAATTTTATAAAGAAATATAAGACATTTTATAAAGAAGTATGCTATTTTGATGAACATAATTGATTGATGTAAGAGACAGCAAGAGTCACAAAATACCTAGAAAAATAACAGCACTCAGACCTTGAAAATTTGGTATTTTGGTGATTCTCCAGCAGTGGCAACCATCCACATCTGAGGCCCATATTTCAACTCTTCCTCTGACAAAGAGCAGCTGAGGATTCTTGGTGTCAGACACATCTATACTCATAGGTCTTCCCAGCTCCGCTTCTGCCACGTGACAGGTGCAGTAGCTCCTCATGTGTTCTTCTACTGATAGGTATCCCAAAACGTGGTGCACGGTGCTATTCCGAATATCGTAATAAGCCATGCGGCTGCCATAATCAAGCTCTTCTACCCAGTACAAGCGGCTATCAAATAAAACACATTGCTTACAGTAGAAGAACCTCAATCTAAGCGATATGCCCCAAAACCCAGTCCGGTACATGACTACAGTCACAAACCTCCCAAACATTTAAAATAAGGTAACTACAGCAGCATGCTAGCAGAGCGATTCCAGGTGTTTAAAGGGTATTTTCGAATAGAAGGTCAGAGTAACTGACTATTCTAGACAAAACAATTACCATTTTAAAAAAGTTATCTGATGCTGACTTTCATTTACATCATGTAAAATTAAGAACCTATCAGTTTTAAATATAATTTAAAATCTCTACTCAAAAGCAGACGTATTTTTTTGAAATTAGCTATGTCCAAGCTCAACTAGCAGTACAAAAGTAGAACTGCATGAAGAAATTTCTGATATTTACACAATTCAAAAGCCTTGTATACTGAAAAAAAAAGTTCTTTTTGGTCCTTAGCAGTTGATGATTTCATGAAAATCCTGTTTTAAAGATGATTTTAAAAGTTATTAGTAATATATACCTTACCTTAAGAAAGGATATGACAACAAGGATGATACAGTTGAATTACTGTTGCCCAACTGTACATTCAAGGCTTCTAGAGATTTTGTCTTGAGCTCAAGATCAATAACAAATATTTGAGTTCCATTCTGTGGTGTTTTCAGGGCAACAAAGAGACGTCTTGCAATCCAGTCAACTGTGATGGCTGTGGCATTGTGAAGATACTCATCTTTGAAAAACTGAAGAAAAAAAAAGTAAAAACAGTCCTAAAACTGCTTGAAAGCAGTGTTTTCCCCATGATGCTGAGACATTATGCAATTAGATTTGCTTCCGAAATAATTTCTACTTGGCAAGGAGAAGTTGAAGTAAAAAGGGATATTGTGGAACAGAGACTCAATATTTTTATACAAATAAACACTATTATTTCACAAACACCAATTGTTGCTGCCATGTTGCTCCCATATTCTTGAAATTGGAATTAAATCAAAGTAAATTAAATAACATTTTATACAAACAATAAATGTCTTATGCAATAGTGTGAATTCAAAAATAAGTATCTGTTGAAGTATCTAACAGTAAAATCATATGCTTAATAATAGGAAAATTTTACCAATGGCATACTCTGGCCTATTCTAACAGCTAATGATGACCAAAAAAATGAAGTCCAAATTTTATTACATGAAGCATATTTTTATTGCACTGCTAGAAATTAAAATTATCAATCTAATCTCTTTCATATTACATCTCATACAAACTGACAGTCATTAAGAAAATTGTGTCTTCCCAGTTCTGTTTTCCCCACTGTATTTTGCCATTAAATGTGCTTTGTTCATCATGCTGCTTTTTCAGCACTGGAATAGGCTGAGGGGTTGTGGAGTCTCCTTCTCTGGAGATATTCAAGACCCACCTGGACGCCAACCTGTGCGACCTGTCCTAGGGAACGTGCTTTGGCAGGGGGGTTGGACTTGATGATCTCTGGAGGTCCCTTCCAACCCCAACAATTCTGTGATTTTGTGATTATTAGATCTAAAATAATGACAATAATGGACACGTATTTTCCTAGAGTCTCTTAAGAAAGGGAATTAACAAAGGAAATACCTGGAACTTTGAAGTACTCTGTATATTCAGAAGAAAAAGAGAATCTTCTACGATATAGTACACTTTGTCATCATCAGCAGTATAACAGATGTCCTTTACATTTGTCTTTGCTGAAAGCTCCCATATGGTACAATTATTGTCTATGTCAGTAAAAAACAACTTGTTGGCAGAAACAGTTAGAAGAGTTGGGACAGGGAAAAGATCTGGAAGGAAAAAATCACAGCAGAATTTACAAAAGCCATTCTAGACAATAGCAGTCATTCATAAAGAAAACAAGTACAAGATAAAAATAAATTATGGCCCTGCACAAATTACAGTTGGGTGTATGTCACAGGAAATACATAAAATAATGAGATGCTTTCTTGTCATCATATGCAAACTCCTGATTTTGTCAATGGCATTGTGGATGCTTGCCTAACAAACTTAAGCCTAGTAAGAGCAGATTGGTTTGCTTAATTACTTTTACCAGTCTAGCTAAAATAGCCTATGATCCCTAACTCTCCTGGTTTCACAGACCAAACAGAAACATGCTATGATCTCTAGCAGCATGTAGGTTACAGATCAAAACCCTCTGCCCCATATTGCCCCAGGGTTGCTTAGACAAGTTAATTTAGCACAGTTTTCAGGAAAGCCTGAAATTCCTAAAATTTTATTTAATGATAAGAAATGTGTTAATCATTTTGTGCCTGAAGCTGTAACTATTTCCTCTGTCAAAGTGTCAGAGGCTGTTTATCAGATTATGAAATTCCTGTACTGTTGATTTCACCACCTATTACACACAAACCATGAGATAGCATCTAAGTCATCCATACCTGATGAATTCCTCTCTACTATATCAGACAAAGGTCCTGGGCCCACAGAAGTGAAGGCTTGCACCTGTGAGACAGAAGATGGTTACATATGTTAACTAGCAACATAAATGGCTGGGTTCAAGAGCATCTAAAATTATCGTCAATGACAAAAGCAGAACGAGATCCCCTGGCTGCTCAGCTAGGAATACATGTGTGTGCTGTTTGACCTAAGGCTGTGCTGGTCAGTTCAAAGGCAACATTCATGATTGGAACATGTCTACAAAAAGAATTTTAAGCAGTGGCCTAGAGAGTGACAATTCATGCTGAATCTATTGGTTAGAGATTAAAGGACACCAGACAATCTTGTCTTCTCCCATCCCACAGACTGAAGCAGTTCCTAGTGTTGGTTGATGCTGTTATCATTATGGTGTTCTCCCCCTTCAGTACCTGATTCCTTACATGCTCTCATGTTTTTGACTTGTCTTTCAAGCATGTGTTCTGTATGTTTCAAATCTTTTATCAGAATGAAAACATGAGCTCTTGACAACTTTTAACATGGAAGTCTCTTTTATGGAAGCCATGTGAGTCCTTGCACTCCTCCAACAGGGAAGCTAACAGCCCATGGCTTGGACAGGCACACTCTTCACTGGGCTAAAGACTGGCTGGATGGCCAGGCCCAGAGAATCATGGTGAATGGAATTAAATCCAACTGGTGGTCGGTCACAAGTGGTGTTCCCCAGGGGTCGGTACTGGGTCCCATCCTCTTTAATATCTTTACTGATGATTTGGATGAGGGAATTGAGTGCACCCTCAGTAAGTCTGCAGATGACACCAAGCTGGGGGGAAGTGTCAATCTGCCAGAGGGTAGGAAGGTCCTCCAGAGAGATCTGGACACGTGGAATCGATGGGCAGAGGCCAGTGGGATGAAGTTCAACATGGCAAAGTGCCAGGTCCTGCACTTTGGTCATAACAACCCCAGGGAATGATACAAGTTTGGATCAAGGTGGCTGGAAAGCTGTATAGAGGAAAAGGATCTGGAAGTCTTGGTTGACACTCGCCTGAACATGAGCCAGCAGTGTTCCCAGGTGCCCAAGAAGGCCAATGACATCCTGGCTTGTATCAGGAATAGCACAGACAGCAGGTCCAGGGAGGTGATCATCCCCCCTGTACTCAGCTCTGGTGAAGTCGCACCTCAAATATTGTGTTCAGTTTTGGGCCACTCACTACAAGAAAGACATTGAGGCCCTGAAGTGTGTCCAGAGAAGTGCAACGAAGCTGGTGAAGGGTCTGGAACACAAGTCTTACAAGGAGCGGCTGAGAGAACTGGCACTGTTTAGCCTGGAGAAGAGGGGGCTCAAGGGGGACCTTATTGCTCTCTAGAACCACCTGTGGTGAGCTGTGGGCCAGCCTCTTCTCACAGATAAGTAACAATATGACAAGAGGGAATGGCTGCAAGCTGTGCCAAGGAAGGTTCAGGTTAGAAATTGGGAGAAATTTCTTCTCAGAAAGAGTGGTTAGGCATTGGAATGGGTTACCCGGGGAGGTGGTGGACTCACTGTCCCTCACACATTAAGGAAAGGTTGGATGAGGTACTTAGCTAAATGGTTTAGTAAGTGATATAGGTGGTAAGGAGATGGTTGGACTAGAATATCTTGGAGGTCTTTTCCAACCTTAATGATTCTATGATTCATTTGATCTGTGTCTCTGTCTTAATGGGACACCCTCCACCAGCTAAGCCAAATCAGTGTTGAACTTGCAGCTTGTAGCAGTGGCTTTGGGACAGCTGTAGCAAAGTTTCTTTTGGGTGTTACCAAGTTTGCAGCATTGTTTTGCACATTATTTAGTGAACAATACAACAAGTAGAGAGGTTAATGCAGGTATCCGAAGCTGAGTCAGTGAATCAGCAGTTCCACAAGCAGAAACCACAACTTCTGCCCTAAGCCAAATACCATCTCCTAAGCAAAAAACGTCAGGCTGCACTGATAACATCTACCATCTAGCATGAGATAGGGTCAGTATATTTTCATACCTGAAACCTTACTCTGAGGCTAGGAAGCACATCCCCGAGAGAAAAGAACATCTGGGTGGGTTTGATGTTGCTCGCATTCCACTCCTCCTTGAAAGTGTTAGCAGTGCCATTCTGACTCAATAACTGATAGTAAACCCTGAAGTGCGTTAATACTCCGTTCTCCCTTTCAGGCCTGTCCCATCTGAACTCCACAAGGGCTTTCTCATCACTTTTAGATAGGTTAAGCTGTAACACATATATTCTGGGGTTTGTAGGGGCTGAAGGAACTGTGTTAAAAAAAAGAAGATAAAATACACAAAGTACTTTTATTAAAACACAAGCTCTATTTCATAATTCACCCTTTTAGCTTCTAGCCTGAGCTTTACAACCCCAATGCTGAACACAGACAGATAGCAATTGAGGGAATAATATCTAAAACTTCATGGTAATTCCTTTCTGGTTTTCACTGGTATGAAGGCATCCAATTTTAACTTGCTTAGCAGGAAAAAAGAAAGAGCTATAAGAACAGAGACAAATGCACTCCACACTCAGACTAGGACTTATCTATTTAGCTAAGTCCTGGAACTAACAATGGAGCTGCAAGAATCCTCATGTTATAGAACATACTGTATCCATCTCCCATCCACTTCAAATCCTACTGCAGTTCAGAAGCTTTCTCAGTGCTCCTATCACTCAGCACTATATTTTAGCTGAGTTAATTTTGACCTGCATGAGTTCAAAAATAAACACTGAAGTTAAAAGTAAAAAGTGCACAACCTTTATTAAAAATTTCATAAGTGGTTAAATATGTAAGATGCAGCCTTTGATGGTCATTGTAATGTATCTTAATTTCTTTCTTGCTTATAGTCATAGGCATGTGGTGAATACGCTGTCATGCATTTTCTGTTCCAAATTCTATTGCTGCAGTTGTGCATTTATATGTGTGTAGATAACTGCCAAAGATACTCAAGAACATGTCCTTGCAACTCTGCCTATAGCTGACTAGCCCTGAAAGCTGCTTATTCATCTCTAGTGGTTCACTTGCTGACACAGACCTGATCCCAGTACCTACTACAGGTGAGGAATGGGATTTAAAATTCTGGTACCTCCTTCAGGGGCTTGAAGGAAAACAGATGTTGGTGCTGCCTTGCCCCAGTATGTGTATGGGGTGACAGTAAAATCAAAGAGTGCAAATGGTTCCAGCCAATCAACTTGGTAGAATGGCACTGTCAGGTTATGGGGATAGAGGCACCCTTCACTCTCCAAAGTCTGTGAATGAAATAAAAGAGAATAAAACAAAGCAAACCAATATTTCCCACCCCCACACACACCCATCTCAGAAAGCCCTTCAGTTTTCCAAACACCCCCTTCACCAGGCTGGTCAACTAATTCAAGACAGAGCTGCTCTCCCTTGTTTCGCCAACTCCTGTAGCACTGTAGCAATGCATAGCAATCTGCTAGCAATCTGCCCTTTCAATTTAGAGAACAGCTTGCCAAATGTGCTAAAATTAAGTGCACAGGAAGGCTAGATTTCACATTCAGGCAAAGGCTGTCCCATTGGCAGCTCGGAGGACACTTCTGTCTCTGAGTTACTGTGAAAGGCTTTCTCACACTTTGAGCACCACAAGCTCCTCACCCGCACTTCACACTCCAGTAGCCCAGAGCTATTGCTAAGCCCATGTTTCCTCCCATGCTGGCCTCAGTGATGGAGAAAGAGGACAGCTTGCTTTGTATTTACAGTTCACTTTGGTTACTTGACCGCTTTTGTAAATGCTGGAGAAGAAACAAACTGTATTTCTGCTTAAAAATAGATACATTGGCAAATAGATGCAGTAATGCATGTAGATAATAAGGAAGGATTGCATGACATGAATAACCTTACTTGCAGAACTTTTGATCCCACGCAGTAAAAGACAGTTCCCCATTCCACATTTGTGGAGGGGCTCCAAGTGATGTGAAAACTTGAAGAATTTCCTTTAATCCTGAAGGAAGGCTCAGGCACTGAATCTGGAACCACTTTTGGTGGAAAAGAAAAATTTCCTGTCCATAACGAGAGGAACAAATAATAATAATTTAAAGAATATGAGGAACTGGTAGACTTAAAACATTGAAGTGCTATGGAAAATCCTGTAATATGTCAACACTGAACAACACCAACATGTATTCTTTTTAGCTATACCCATCAGCTTTTATAGTAGCCCATTACCCAGGTATAGTCTGGTATATTTTTATAAGTAAGTTGCTGTTCTGATCTTTTGTCAAATGACTAAAGAATTTCAAGAATGAAGAATTACAGCCTGACAGTGAATACCTTTACTGAGGGGTTTAGATAAAGAAAATAATGTACCTGGCAAAGGTTTAAGTGAGGTGTGAACAAGGGTAAAGGCTGCAAACTTCGCTGGCTGGGAGAAGGGAATGCTAAGGCTCTGGTTGACTTCCTGCATTGTAATGAACTGAAGACTATTAAGCCAGAAGAGACGACCACTGTAGTATTCCAGTGCACTCTCAGATATTTCTGAAGTACTCCATGCTGCAAATTCTGTGATGATGGCATTACCACAACTGTTAAAACATGTAGGAAATGAGCAAACTGAAAACACACATGTAGAGACAGGAAGATTTATGCAATCTTTGACACACTGATAACTTTCTCATCATTCAAATTCTTAATACTCATGTAAGAGGCAGGAAAACAATTCCAAAAAACATTTTCTTTAAGTCCTCTACAGCAGAACACTTCTCAGGATGGCACGCTGTGGCAGCACCTGCAAAATAAAGCCTTCATTCCCTTTATTTCATTAGAAAACAATTATAAAATGGCTTAATATTCTGAGGTAGGGATTTGAAAAATCAACCCACCTTCTGTCAGTAATTCCACTGAAACAGTGGAGTCTACTTCACAGAGTGAGATTCATTCCACTTCATCAGAGCAGGTCCCCAAATAAATTTCACCCTGCTAGTTTCCTTCATAACCTTCCATTATTTATTAAATGTTATTAGCGTTTTCCTCCACTGGCATCACTGGTGATTTAATCTGTCTTGTTACTTCTGTGTCAAAACTTACAGGCCATTTTTGGTCCCAATTTATCTTCTGGGTAACAGATTAAATATGTTGTAAGAGGCATCATTCTGCCATCTCAGAAATGTCTTTCAGCTTAGACACATGCTATCCAAAACAAATTTGGAAAAGCTTTGACACGCCATCAGGTCCATTAGGATGGATTACTTCTAATCTCTCTATTCTGGCACGACAGGGACAATGATTTATGGGTGCCAATTGGTTCACAATGGAGCTGCGTGTTCCAGCTAAAACTAATCAACATATTTTGATTCTTTGAATGTTTACCATTAATCATAGCAAGTATAAAATCAGTCAGAAAATTCAACCGATTCCACATAAAGCCAGCCTGCAACATTATGGGCATATGTAAATACAGATATTGTGCAATTAAGTTTAAGACATCTAATCTAATGCTTAGAAAAAAAAAAAAGAAAAAATAAGCCATTCTCCATATGAAAAGGAGCAAAAATGTAGTTTTATGAGCTAGTACTCATCACGTGCTTGACACTTACAGAACAAATTCTCATTTTTCTCAAGGTCGTAGTATATATTTGAGCTGACCCACAAACACGGGCTTGTTTTGATTTTTTTTTTTTTTTAAATTTTGCCTTTCAGGAATAATGAAGCCATTTCATGCTCAGGATGATCAAGAGGAAAGCCTGCTGAGTGCTGATTGCTCAGGTGAGAAAGTGGTGTCAGCTCAAGTCCGAAGCTCCACACGAGATGCACAAGTCACAGCTCTAGGCACTTGAAAAGTGTCAGCTGTTGTAAATGCCAAGATAAAGTAGACAATAAATAGCAATTACTTCCTAAAGCTAAGTCTAAAAATTGATGAGCATGACCTCAGTTCAGTTGAGCATCTATACTGTGTTTCTCTCACTGTAAAACAGTGTCAACAATAATGATAGCATGTAGTTTGATAGTAGCTAGGTGTGACTATTAACTCTTCATTTGTTTATTGTTAAATTAGTAACTAGTGTGGCCAGCACTGCACAAAATTTGTTTTTAAGGAGTACCACTAAAACTAGAAAATGCAGGCTTTCCTAACTCTGTTACACATTTACTCACCCTTCATTGCAAAGAGTAGCTCTGTATAGGTTTAGACATAGACTATCTTGCACAAGCCAGTAAAGAAAACCATAGGTTAGATCCAAAGTTAAACCAACCACCTAAGGGAAAAAAAAAATTAAAGTCCAAATGTCAGTTTGAACATGCCTTTCCTTCTGAGTTAGAAGCCCTTAGGTATAACTGTTTGTCTAGACAGCATCAGGAGGAGCACTTTGGCAAAAATTGCATTATTACTACGAACACTTATTCTAACATAAAAATAAGTAGCACTAGATAATAATCAGGTCCTTGGTCGACACCTATTTATAGCAGCTGATGATTTTCTAGATAGCATTTTACGAGCATCTGCCACAGTGTTCATCCCTGAAGTATCCGAGTACTTCAGATATGATGGCAATAGTGGATCAAGTGATTAGTGAAACTATCAAAACTTCCAGAACACCTCTGGTATTTTAATATTCTTTGTCAGAAACAGGTGGTTGATATCCAGTCTGAAAGTCAGAATAACTTTTTGAAAGAAGCGTTACAGATTTTTTGTCTTTGTTCTCTAGCTTTGATTTCATGCATAACGTGTTGCATTATTTATGGAAAACGTGCTATTTTTTATTTATGTATTTGGTTAAATAGGAAATTCAATTATTTACATTTTAGTAAATCATTTATTATTAAAGTCAGACAAGGAATTAATCTTCCTGTTCATTACTTCAGTACTTCACCTAAACTAGGTGCAAGATCTTTTATTTATTTTAAATAGGATCTAATATTCAAAATAGAGCTTTCTTGCTTTTGCAGTAAACAACAGATTCGATACCATATGCAAAAATAATAGAAATCAGACATCTAATAATCTGTTCTGTGAGCAACAAAGAATTTGCTTTCACAAATTAGTCTGCTAAATGTTATCAAGTTCATTTGAAGTCGTGTCATTAGCACAGCTTACAAGTTGTTAGAGGCCTCTCTGAACATGTTTTCCAGCAGCTCTCAAACTTCTCATCTAAACACTAGTTGTAGCTATTCTTTTAGGAGCTTAAATTTCCATTATGGATGTAAGTGGAGCAGCCTTTTTGGTTTTTTTAACTCTTCATTAATAAACTGCAGAAGATGATGACAGGAAAGCAAATGCCATATCACTTAGTTGTCTGTTGGGCCTTATGTAATCACATTCTTGACATATTTCTGTTGACATTGTGTGTCAGAAAATCAAGGTTTGAATGATTGCTCCTGTAGGTTTTCCTGCTAAAAATATCTAACAGTATGTACATGCCCAAGTGCATATTTAATCAAGCATGTTATATTTTATCCCGTTTACCTATTCTCTCTCCCTCAACACCAAATTGTAGCTTCCTGAATCTGCTGTGCTTTTTTAAACACTTGGATCTTCTTTCCTTGACCCAGTTTTTTCCTGCAATTCTTGCACTGCACGATAGATGTACCCATCCTCTTTCTCCCGATCCTTGTATCCCCATTAATAAAAGGCGAAGAATTATTTGTATTATTCACATTCAGGAGTTAGGCAGTAATTTAACACCTCCCTTTTGTTATGCTTCAAAAATAGACAAACGTATTCCATTTCAAGAGAGATATTAGTCTCCAGTCACAACATGTAGTTGTGATCATGCAGTGTAACTCCACATCATAAGAGGCAACATAAATTTAGCTACTTGAAATACCCATCGACCAGAAATATTAGGAGGTCATACCTAGAGGGACCTGGCCCCTCCTGCATGCAACACACTTTCCTGCTCCCCTACAAGTTACTTTTGCCCTAGTACAGGGTAAGCAGCTTACTAAATGCTTTGGAAGTTCTGTTTCAGATCCTAAATTGGAATAAATCACAGAGGATCAATCAATCGAGTTATGCCAATACACACCAGCTAAACTAAACTACTGATTGGAAGATAAAATCATTGTCATTAAAGGATCTAGTTCCTCCCAAAGAAATTAGACTTCCGATGCTCTGCCTTCATGCTTGTTTAGGAAACATGCCATCTCCACAGAAGTCTCTTCTATTCTTACCCCTTGGGATTTCAAGCTAAAAAGGAGATACAGGTATACACTGCTGAAGGTCCTGTACTGATCAGCTGAACAGCAATTCTTTGTTAGAAAAACAGCTTGTAAATACCAGTAAGAACTGGTTAGGTAGAGAACATGCTATGCTGAATAACAAGAAGTAACTATTACATCTGTGTTTTAATATTGAGGCAATGTTTTCAAGATAAAAGACTTCATTTTGCAATGAAGATCTGTATTGTTACTACTGCAAACATGTATTTGTATCTTTATATGGGATAATAGTGACCAGATTGATAATTCCACCATTAAAGAATGCTGTACTGTCCTTTTATTTCTGATGGGTTCATTTTGGGTTTTTTTTAATAAACAAACACCTGTCAGCTGTAACTGGTCACTTCTCAATCATTTTTACTTGGCTTTTTTCCTGCACACATCACAGCAGGAGGCTCAGTTCAGGAAATCAGTGCAGAGATTAGGGACAGCATAGAAGCAGGAAAGGAGATGTTTGTTTGTAGGAGGTGTGAATAAGTGGATGGTTGAAGGCTGGTATCGCTGACATAAAGGTGTAGAAAAAAAAAGTGACAGAAGCAGACAAGCAGTCTTATGGCTGCCAAGGTTCTTGAAAACAAGAAATCTACGGTGAACATGAGGCAATTCAGAGAAACAGGTAGCAAATTGAAAGAGAAGAGGAAGGAAGGTGATATTTACTCCTTAGAATAAACTGCAAATTGTTAATCCTTTGCAACACATCACCTAGAAGATCTGAAATAAGCCTAAGTGTGCCACTGAGCCTGGACAGCATATATCTTCCCATGTAGACAGTCCATACCCTCCAGCTTCGATGGAGTGATGACCCTTTGCAGCACAGGCATTTTCTTGCTAGATGTGACACAAGTTTTTCAGTTCTTCTGTAGTTAGATATAAAAGTATAGCAGGTACCACACCAAAACCAGCTTTCCCTCTCATCCCCAAACCCTCATGAACATAACAAGGACCTGTGAGATTGTCTGGCCTTTCTAAATGTTAATTGCCTTTCAGAGACTAAGCCAGGCCTGGTTAGTTTTTGGGTTTTATTATTATTATTATTATCAGAGAAAGACCAGACTTTTCCTTTGGGAAAGGAAATTGAAATGTTCTGGGGAATGATATAAAGCTAGCCAAGAGTCACAGATCTCAGATTTAGAAAAGATCTTTACTAGAGAACCTGTCTTCAGGTAAAATGGAAGCAAAAATAAGATTCTATTTTTTTTTTACAGACTTCTTTAGCAAGAGTTGTGCTTTAAAGAAAACTATTGCAGCAATAATGTGTAAATTAACCTCTTGCATGGCAGTCAACCTATACCTCACTCCAGCACTTTTGGACACAGGGTAAAACCCCACACAGTCTGTGGATTGAAGCAGGGAGCATTCAGCTTTTATTTGAGAGAGACTCTGTAGAGCAAAAGCACTGCAATAGATGGGCTGTCCCTCAGCCTGACTTGCTCAGGGGACAGCCTGGACAAAGTTCAGTGGTTCATAAACCGTATGTGCTTTTCTGAGTCTGCAGAACCACAGGCCTCTGTTCCCCATTATGGCAATAAGGGGTTTTCTTGCCAGAGAATAGGGTCATCCATTACTTTTGTCCCAGCTGCATGAGGATGTGAAGAGAGGGGAGAGAAGGGAAAGGAAGGGGATGGGAGGGAAGGAAGGAGACAAGCACAGTAATGGCACCAGTTTCCTGTCACCATCTTTCATCAGCACAGGCAAAGGCTGTCTCTGCAGCAGCATCTCTGCAAGTGTCACTGGCAAGTGTCTAGCCCCAAAACAGTCCTGCCAGGACCTGTGAGGTGGGGAACAGCACAGAGGCAGCAGGATGCTATGGAGCTCTGGCTCCATATTTTGATGGGAAAACCAGAACTGACCACTAGACTGAAGACATTTGGAAAAAGCAAGTACCTTTCACATATGAGAAGGAGCAGCATTACAATTATATACATACCTTCAATGTCACATTTTGTTGCAAGGTTTTGACTTTAGAATTACAGGCCAGAGTTTCAGTACAGCTATTACATGATCTAATTCTTACCATGTTCTCGAAATCATACAGCAAGTGAGGAATATTATTTTTCTGATGGATAGCATGGTGATACTGACAACCATAAACACTGAGTATATTCAAGAGATTAACCACTAAAACACACCCCCAATTATTATTTTTTTAAATAGTCACCTGTTTACCAGAAAAGTGTGGCTGCTCTTGTAACATAAGATACTCCTCTCCATTCAGTCTTGCACTCTCTACCGAGTACATTGTGGCCCAGTACAAATAGCCATTTACAGAATCCACGACTAGATCCTTCACTAGGAACACAACAGGAGCCACCACATCCATATGGCCTCCCAGCAGAGATTTTCTGTAGATCTAGGGACAAAAGAATTGCTTTTAGCATCACACCTAAATCATCAGTCATGATCAATTGAGTATACAAAGGTGACTTTTCCACAGCTGTTTAGCAGAAGATTATGCAAGCTTTAGGCTTTCAAAGCTGAAACCTTTTGCATTTAAAGTACAAGGATGAACAGTAAAGCAAAATTATTAATGTTTGCCAGAAAGTAACAAAAGAAAAAGCTGAAATGTCTCTTCCTCTTTGCTTTACCAGTTTTGGCAGCCTTCTGTCTGACAGAGTTTCTCACCCACTTCATATTCACTATTCACAAGTGTAAATGAGGGTGCAAGGCAGTGTGAAATCTGGCCTTCTAGCTCCAGTTTTTAAAACAGCTTCTGACTTTGCACTTACAAGAAATGAAAGGCATAATTTGACAGCACTGCATAAATTAGCACTGCAATTTTGAAGTCAGATACCTTTTAAATAATTCACATGTCAATGTTCCTGATATGAGAGTGTACAAAGTGCAATTGTAATTATTTTTTTATCTGCAGTGATTTGCAAAATATCACAGTACAGAGGCCAATCTTGAAAACCTCTGTGTAAACAAATAATGTCAAATTTGCTGCATATACAAGGATTAAAATAAAGTCTATCTACTTCTTAACTGAGACTTGGCAGTCTCCATTTTCACCATCTTCACTTATTTTTAACAATGTTGAATCCAACAAAACTGTTGATAGCATGTTTTGTTTGCCTGTTTTGCACCTGGAGTTCAGTATCCCATATTAGTCAATATTAGTGAACATTTTACCCCAAACTTCTGTATAACTGCAAAATCACTCAAGGGAAGAAAGGTCTCCTTGTTCCACACTGTAGTAACAAAGGTCCAAATGCATCTCAGGTTGAAAGATGTAAGGACAATCTTCCCAAATACTATATGACAGTCTTTCTTATTGACTTTAAGGGTACTTCTCCTTTTAAGTGCAACTATACCTACCGTATTTGCTTTGCCAGCCCAGTACAAGCACTGACCCAACCAATCGAAGGCCAGCACCCTTGCATTTCTGATGTTAGACACATAAGTATTCTCAGAGGTACCCTCTCTTTTGTTCAATGGCCAGGTCTGAACTTCCCCCGTGGGATTAATCCAATAAAGAGTGCCATTATACCAGTCGAGGTCTTGAAGAAAAAAGGGAAGGCATTAAGCATTTCACAAACATGTAAATAAAGAACAAAAAGTAGCCAGGCAATTCAGGGTTTTTTTAAATAAATACAAATGAACAGTTAAGCTCAGTTTACACTAAGATATTTCCATGTAGGAATATAATGTACAAATATAGTACATATATAGCTCAGGTTATTATAAATGTGTGACACATATTTGGAGGCAGAACTATTTAGTTCAGAGAGTTGATTTTAGCTCTGTTGTAAATGTGGTGTTGTCAGGAGGGTTTGCCTAAGGATTAATTTGATCCATAAAGTAGAAAAAAGAGGATGACCACAGAGGCTTGGCTCAGTGAAACTGTTTCACTGGGCTGCACTGCATTCAAGTTGAGACTGCTGCAATAAAGCTCTTGTCTTTCAGTTCTGTTGATTAAATGTATGAAGAGCTAATAAATTCCAGTAAGTCTGTAGCCATGGCATGCAACTTATTTAGTATTTACCTGAAATATTTCTTATATGAGGATAGAGGAGCTCTCCTGGCCCATAGCTATCCAGCCGCTGCTTCCAGAGCCCTTCAGTTCCCACTGCCAACACATATGGTTCTTCTTCAGCTGATAAAGAAATGAAACTGCAGTTGTGGACATGAACAACCAGATGATGTATAATATTTATATTTCAATACCAGGGGTTCCTGTTTCCAGGAGGTTACAGAAGCACAGTTAAAACTGCCCCTGCTCTAAAGCATAGTGGGCAAACAAGAAAGGTGGGAAAATATCTTGAGCTGAGAAACTCAGAGATTCAGGGCACATTGAGAACCAGAACAATAAGGTAATTTGGAAGTCTATTAAATGCCTAAAAACTACCATAGGTTTGGACCTGGCCTTACACTGAATAAAGTAAATGTCACCTCTAATATCAAGTGCCAGTGTAGTACCTTAAATTGAAAGCTATTTTCCCTTCAGATGTAGGTCAATCTCAGATATTGTGCACACATCCATTTCCACTATTATCTATGCTAAAACCAAGGAACTTCAGCTTTCAGTGAGCCTGCACTTTCCCATAAACTGTCCTTAACGCCAAAGGCACTGCTCAAACACCACAGAAAACAATGTACAGGGCACAGGAAAGGAATAACACCTCTCAAACCTTTTTATTTGATAGTGAATCAAATTATGTGTTTGATAGTGTATTTGCATTAGAAGAATGTATATAAGTAGTAAAACTAAATGCATAATATATAATACCATCACTGAAGTTGAGACTCTTACTACTTCAACTACAAGCAAATTTCCTTATTCTGCATTCTTTAATGTTTCTAAGACAATCCTTTTTGTGCCACTCATTTTGCAGTCCAAAGGTCCAATGCCTGGGCATCACCAAGTGAAAAGCTGTATGAATAACTTGTTTTCCATTTTTCCTAGGTGGCAAAGCAATTCTCACCTGCTTCTAAAGTTGTGCCTCTAAATGACTCAGACCACGGTCCTTCGCCAGCAGGAGAGACAGCTCTGACTGATATTTCATATGCTGTGAAGCTGGCCAGCTCCTTCATTGTAAACCTAGTGTCACTAACGCTTGAGACAACCCATTCCTCCTCAGATGGATGCTGAGATGACACTTTGACATCATAGGTCCAGTTCTGCCAAGCAGATAGACCTGTGAGATGCAAACAATCATTAGAGAGTATATGGTTGTAACAGAAGATACATTTTTTGAGAAAACTCTGTGGTGGAGACCCATTTAAAAAGTGCCAGTATCAAGGGAATTAGGAAAGACAGAAATTAAAACTTCATACTTTCTGGGTCTGGAACCAGTCAAGAATAGCAGTGCAATCCCCCACAAAGAATGAAGTTGGAAGAACCAAAAATTTCCCCAACCAGGTAATTTTTTTTTTCAAAGACACAAGCATAGAGGCTAGAGATGGGGCCACAGTCACTGATCAAAAAGCCATTATATCTCTCTGCGAGATCAGCAGCCAATTTTACTGCTACTCTGTACCATACTCAAAATTGAGTCTTGCTTAAAATTCCTTGCAGATGACAAATTAATTACCAATATAAACTTGTATTAATTTACCCAGACAGATTTGTTATTTTACTGGCAAATCTTGGGTTCGATTTTTCAACCTGAGTTAATTCCACATCTTGCAGCAGGATCAACTATTAAAGTCACCAAAGCCCAGCATCAGGAAAAGAGAAACCAGGAAGTTATTTCTCTAGAAAGGAAAGGACTGGACTTTCAGGAAGAAGCAACTACACTTACTGGTTCCAATAGCTTGTTCGGGGGGTGTCCAGCTGATCACAGCTTGGTCCGATCCAAATAGGGCCATGACAAGCCGAGGAGAAGTTGGTAAAGGAAAAGGCTGAGTTGATGCCCCATAGAAAAGCAAGTTGTCAAAGCCAAAGTACTCTGGATATGCCAAATTGCAATCCACAAGATACTCATTGAAGCTAGAACTCCCCACTGGAGAGACCTCCTCACGGAAAACTGCTTGGCCATCTGTGACAGTGAACGTGTTATCCTCATAAACAAAGCTCTCCATGTCATTAAATGGCACGTGTGATCGCAGCGTGTGAAATTCTGAGCCATCAAGAAAACCTGACACAAAGGCCTTTTCTGTCTTGTTGAAGAAAACAAGTCTCTTAGATGGGAAGTTGATCGTGAAGTCTCTCAGAGAGCTGGATTTCACTACTGGTGAAGCAGTGGAGGCAGTGCCAGGGAAGAGTGGAAGGTTTGCTCTGTATATGCCATCCTCCAGGAGACAGAAAATATAGCTGGCCATGAAGCAAAATAGACCCAAATAACTACAGTGCAAGAACTCTGTAGATGAGTCACAAATATTTTCACAGCTCAGAGATGTGCCTGTCTTTATGGAGACAGTAGGAAGATGCTTTCGGTGCTATTAATATACATCCTGGGAGAATTAAGCACATCACTTTTTACCTTCTGGGGATCTGGCTGGCAGATTACTGGAGAATATTCTTCCATAATACCTCAAGTGTTAAGCATGGACATTTAAAATGCAAAGAGCTTCCTATTCATAGAAACAATGAATGTCTGAAAACCGAATTTCTGCTTTGGAAATATTTTATCTCCTCTGCTAACACCCTAGGGAAGAAAATGCAGAAAACAACACTGCATGTCATCACTCTTGTTCCAGTGGGTTTGTAGTTCATTATTTGTTGCCAATTGCACTTGTTTTGGTAAGGAAAGAGTTTGAAACAGGAACCTAGATGACTAACGAAGTGAAGAAAATTAGAGAGGAGCCTTATAGCACCTTTGACACCAAGTGCCCAAAGGAGGACACTTACCCATTATAGGGATCGGCTACAACCTTTCTAGGGGACGTCACATAAAGAGGAGTGATGTCTTCAGCTGCTGTGCAGTTCTCTAAATGACAGACATGTATCTGGGGAATGAGAAGAAAAACTGGTGATGCATTTAGAGGGCATTTGTTAATGAGCAAACAAGCTGACCCTAGATTCCTTCAGGGGAACCAGACGATGAAACACCTCTCTCACAATCCTAGGTTCTTCCAGGTTCCTGAGTTGTCAGTCACCCGAGTATAACACTTGCTCAGTGTGGCAAGTATGAGTGCATCCATGACAGCTTACTGTGAAAGAGCTGCCAGTCATCCTTCTCTTCCTACCTCAGAGCTGGAGAGAAAAGCCCACTTCGGGGGGATATAGGCAAACTGTGCTTTGAAAATTATCTAAGAGGGAAGGGAAAAGAGGGAAGGAAACACTTTTCTTATCCTGGGAGCAATACCTTGGGACTCCTCTAGCATGCAGTGGATCCAGGAATCCCTGCTATCGATGTGTTGAGCTACAGCTCATTTGTATCTTTTTCTCACTACTGCTTTTCCTGCTCCCTTCTCCCTGAGCAGTAAGCCAAAAAATGAAACATGGCAAGAGGCTTGCAAAAAAATAATAAATTAAAAGTTCCCCAGTAATCATTTAGGGCAACTTTCTAGTGCTTTGTGCATTAGAGGATTACAAAGGTACATGCAAAGTTTTGACCATTAGCATTACTGATGTTGTATAAGCAGGGAATCAAGTACAGAGTTGCCATCTACATTTTTCCTTCAAGTTGAAGCAGTTGTAATTGGAGCTGTCATCACTAGTATGAAACACTTTCCCTTGTGAACATCTTTTGCCAATTGTGAAGGGTGCTATAATCACTAACTAGATATCTGACCACCTTCCTGTGGTAGAATAGGAACTGAACAGGCTTGATAGAGAACCAAGTAACAGAATAAAATTGCTTATATTGGGTATGAGGTGGGCGTGATGTCAATCTCAAAAATGAAACAGTTAAAACCAAAGCTTATTATTTCCTAAGGAGAAAAATGAGACAAGAATCCAGAGTTCCATAGGGCTTGTTTGTTTTAAACACAACCTGATATTTAAGCCTTTCTTATTTTTAAAATCTCTGGAATGTGAATATTATTGAAGTAAAAAAATCTATTTCTATAATTATATTTTGTGCATGCATATCTCTATATAAATCAGATTTTATCATGTAAAATAAATCATAGTAGTGGTTCAAAAGAAATAAGAAATTAATTAAGCCCTAGAGCACTACCTTTCCATCCATGACAAAGTATATCCTCTGGTAAAGCCAGTCTACTGAGATGGATGTAATATTCCCTTGGCCAGCATAAAAGAGTGTTATGTCAGATACACTGGACATATTCACAGCTCCTTTCACCCAGATGGAACTCCCCTCAGAAAAATAGACAACTTGCTGATAAACATTCACAGAAATTCCTAAAAATAGAAAGATATGTGCACACAGATAATATAAGAAATAAGTTTTAGTTACTTTTTCTACTTGCCTTGAAGTATTTTTCAGTCTGCAACCCACCATCACTGGAGAAAAGTTAACTGGTTTCTTAATTTCTCGCTTTCTGTCAGATAATAAGGAAACTTTTCCTTTCGTTATGTGACGTTATTATAGGCAATTGCCCTTCAGAAAGGTAATCAGACAAAAAGAGGATACATACCATGCAAACCAACTGACTCCAACTGCCTCTCTCCAGGGCAAACAGGTGCAATTTTCATCCCCTCACAAAGCACCCTTCCCCTTAATTCAAGCCATACACTGCCTGTGCCACCCTGTAGTATCATAAGGGTACTTATTCAGGGGCAACATTCCTTTTCTGGTGTCTTTGTGGCTCTCTGAACTTCATTTGGTAGACAAACTCAGATTTCCACACTGAGTTCAGCACCAGTGTAGGTAAGAAACGTTAAAGTGGGAAGGAATTTGAGATAAGGTGGTTGTCTGGGGACTTAGGCTAGTAAATGCCTCACTACAGAGCTCTGTGCCCCAGACTAGCTAACACATCAGCATACTCTTCAGCCAGTATTTTTCAATGCTTTGTATTATTTAAGTTTGAACTACTTCACCTTCCCATATGCATGTTGAGAAAAATAGAGTCATTAACCATAGGTAAACATCTGCTTTGGCTTCATCTTACTTCAGTTTAGATACCTACTTTGTAAAATCCATCTCTCAAGTAGCTGCCTAAATTCAGTGATGAAAAGATTGTACTGGGGAGAACAATTAATCTTGTCCCAACACCTGTCATTTCCAATTGGTCAAATCATGTCCTGAAAGTTCTTATTTGTCCCCATTGCCTGTAAAGGGAGGGAAGATACTGTCCAAGGCTCAGTGAGGTGTATTCTGTCCTTCGTGAACACAGAAGTCTCAGGTGTACTAGAGAGAAAAGGAGAGGGCCTGATCTGATTTTACCTGTAATGTTATGGTGTATAATACCATTTTGCAGGCACTGGGCTGCTTCGAGGAAGTGTTTTGTGTATCTCT
The DNA here is from genome assembly GCA_013400835.1 of Zapornia atra. NCBI lineage: Eukaryota > Metazoa > Chordata > Aves > Gruiformes > Rallidae > Zapornia > Zapornia atra. The sequence continues at coordinate 54,388 of VZTU01019147.1, forward strand.
TCCTTAAAGACTGGTTTCTGGACAGGAAGAGCCATGTTGCTTTTTCCTTAACTAATAAAGGGAGAAATACAGAATTAAGATAGATGACTGCAGCACAAAGAAGAAAGTTTCTAACTCAGATATGTCATTGATGTACATGCATGTGCACATGCAGACACACATATATATGTGTACATATATATTTTTACACTAGCAATGACTGACTAAAACTTAAATTCTTTGAGGGTTAAAAGTGGGCAGTTATTCATTACAATGCCTTCTGGCTGCTTGCCCGGGGTGAGAACGCACTACATGAATTTCACACCATCATTTCCTGTAACAGTAGTGAGTCCCTAGTGAGGCAAAGCAAGCTGGAGCAAATGAGGCCCAGGAGACTTCCAAAGAAACGAAGGCACTAAGGCATCCCTGTCACTCCGAGATCCAACAGAAGTGCAATATTTAACCCACCTGGGCCTATTCAGTCAAACTAGAATATTGTTCCATTACAGTGAGGAAGAGCAAAGCAAATATGTTTATCTCATTTATTTCATCATGCTGACCAGTGATTTTTTTCAAGGAACAAGTAGTTTTCACAGGTAAAGATAATATTATACCCCTACCATATCCTTGGAACAAGTGCTTTGGTCACATATGCTGACTTTATGTTTATACAGACCCAAATAACTTACATCAAAACCTTTGCAGCAAATCCATACCTTCCATTTGGGAAGGACAGCTAATCCTGCTTGTGAATCTCAGATCCCTAAAAATATTGCCCATCCTCTGCTATACTGATTCACAAGGTAGTCACTCTCATTTTAAAAAGTAGTGCATTATTTTGAGGCTGAATTTGGCTGATTTCAGTTTCCAAGCTTTCCCTTTTTTTTCTCCCCTCTCTCTAGTTTGAACAGCTGTCTGCTATCAGATATCATTTCCTCATAGGGGTATCATAAGACTGTGATCGAATGCTACCTTAATTCATTCACAGATAATCCACACAGACCAAGTTATATGCATTTCTCACATGACACACACACACAAGTCATTTCATTAATGATCTTTCCAGACCAGATTGCAAGTGGCTAATAATATCACTTCCTTATCTCTTTTCCAGGGACTTTTCTTGCAGTCCAGATAAGATTCTTTTCCTGACCCTTCTCAGTCTGAACAGCTCAGTGCCTGATGTAGTAACACCACTTCTGAATGTGACACATGAGGAAGGGTTGCTCCTGTTCATGTTAGCACAGAGAGAAAACGTGTGCCAGGGGGATTCATGGGAACCTACTGAAGCTTTATGGGGTGATTAGTAAGGGGAGGTGAGATGGTTCCACACCCCCAGAAGGTGGGGTTTTAGGAGGTAGGATTTTTTGTTAGGTTTCTGCCGTAAATGAACTGGTTGGTAAATTAGCTTGACTTAATGAACACATTCACAAATGGCATGAATGTTTATGGCCCAGGGTCATTCAACCCTAGAACAAACCTCTGAGAGTCTCCAGATAAGGATATATCAGCATGGCTGAGATATTGCAGGGAGGGGAAGGGGAAAAAAACAAAACAAACAAAACCCCCTCATCTTTAATAGGCAGAACAGAAGCTATAAACTCAATTTCTACAACCAATAGCAGAAGACTGGTGATTTCAGAGGCACACATAAAGTGTTTGCTAGAGTTGAAGAGTTCCCAGGTGTTTGACAACTGGATTTCCTCAGAAGGGGTGGAGTGTTTTTTGTTTTCTTTTCTAAAGATACATTTTGGCAACATTGATTTCATTCTCACTTGTGCTCTATCTCAACACGTACTTTTCTCTGGTTATCAATATTTTTGCAATTCTTTTGGTGATAATTATAGTGTATCGCTACTTCTATAATTAATTAGTTAACAGAAAAAATACAACCATGAAAGAACAATAAAATTTATATGATTTCACATATTTGGCATGAGATAACTGAGGCTGTTCAGACAAACGAGTAATTAATATTATTAGAATAAATATCTTTGTCAGCTATTATCATCTCATCTAAAAAATGAAAGTATGTCTGCTCAGTCAACACCTCAGACCACTAATGTGTTTTTCCATCTGTAGCACAACTCAGGCCAAATTTGTTTCGGCCCACCAGCACCTCAGCTATTACCATGCTGCGTAGCCCATTAGATATTAGGGGGAAGTTTTTTACAGAAAGAGTGGTGAGGTGCTGGAACAGGCTGCCCAGAGAGGTGGTGGATGCCCTGTCCCTGGAAGTGTTCAAGGCCAGGTTGGATGGGGCCCTGGGCAACCTTGTGTAGATCCAGGCCTGGAGGTTGGTGGCCCTGCCTATGGCAGAGGTTTGGAGCTCTATGATCCTTTGCGTCCCTTCCAACCCAGACCATTCTATGATTCTATGATTCTATGAATGTCTACAGCTAAAGATATGCTATTGACTCCTCAGTGCACAACTCCTTGTCGCATGCTGTTTACAGTCTAAATATTATTCTCTTCTGCCAGGTACACAGCAGCCCAGCGAACATGACTTTGTTCCCAGGCACAGACAGCAATAAGGACTCAGCTACTCTTGTACCTTTGGCTTCTGGGGTTGTGATGTTGGCTTCAGCAGGGGGTCCAACTCCAAACTCATTAACCGCCACAATACTGAACCTATGGTAAACCAAAGAGACAGGTTTTGGTTTGTAGGTTACTTTTGAAAGATTGCCTGAGATATATTTAATTAAGTAGGGCAGCTCCTACAGAAGAGTTGACTTTTGGAAAATGCCCATTTAAATATAACGCTCTTGGAAAATTTATAATAAAAATAAACCCACCCAGAACATGAATTTCCCAAAGGTGGGACAACAACAGAATCTTGTAAATGAAAATTTAAGATGGGGTTTCAGACTAAGAACAACTCGCTTTCATTTCAAAGGGAGATCTGTATTTACCAGGGCCAGCAGAATGCAGGCCTTTGTGTTTAATTTAAAAAAGAAGGAATTTTTCTAGGTGCTTAAAAGACTAGAGAAGACTGTTTTATCATTTCCCTGAATGTACTGCAAACATATCACACAAGCTTAAAGAAGAAAAAAAAAAAAGACAGCTAAGAAAATGTAGCCTGCTGGCCCTATATCAAATTGCTTTTCCTTCCTCCCCATCTGACTTCCACACAAGCAGCCAACTCATCAGGGATAACTGTGTTATCTCAAGGAAGGTATCCTTGCTTTTGGCAAGAACTTAAGTAAACAGCATAATTGTGCAGAAGTGGTACTTAGTCATACCCTGTGCTATCTAGGCAAGAAGTGCTACAGGACACTTGGCCATGTTGGTTATCTTCTCTTTTCGTACCTGTAAGTGGTGTTTGGAAAGGTGGAGTAGAACTGAAAGCTATGCTTTCTTGAGGATCTTGACAGTTTGTGATTCTCACTGGTCAGGAGCAAGTTATATCCAACAATCAATCCGTTGGGGAAAAGTGGTGGAGACCAACTAACTTCGACAGTGTTTGGACTTGAACTCTGAATATCTTTAATGACAGGAGCTGTTGCAGGAGCTGCAAGAGACAGAAATAACTGACTCTGGGTGGCATTTAAGACACTAATTGTTTTTCTTTTTTTAGGTACGTTTTTAAGTTTCATACCTGTTAGTTCATTATATTACTAAATACGATTAGGGACAGCATAAAATTTCAGCAATGGTTAATTTTTTTCCAGCGTCCAGATGGACAGTCAAAAAGTTAACATCCATAATTATGCACAGAAGTATCCAATGTGCACTCACAATTTAGACTGTGGACTTTTCTGTACATGTTTTTAAAACTAAAAGCAGGAAGCAGCCCTAAACCTTCTAGTTCAAATAAAAAGAGACTGTAGTATTTTAGTTCAGCCGTCAGCAGCTACTCAGCAGACAACATACACATCATTCTGAAGATTAAGCATTGATGTTTTCTGTGAAAGAAACAACAAGGAAAACTAAATGTTTCTGATATGGTCCTGAAAGATGCAATTAATAGTGTGATTCATTACCTCCAAAAGCATGTGTCCGGTAACTGGGACTTGATGGAGAATGGAGCTGCAGTTGAGATGTAATGATCCAGTCTACTCGAAACACATACTCTGTGAAGGCTTGAAGATCTTGGACTGTATATGAATTTTCAGATACTACCTAGATAAATGCACAGACACAATCTTTTTTTTTTTTTACATCCTCCATCTGCAGTTACTATGTAGGGTGTTATCAGGATGAAAGAGATCTCATATAACATACATATTTCAGGATACAGAAGTGCAGCATCCTAAGTTTAAATAAGAAGAAATTCTAGGAGTTATTTTCACTACAGTCTTTGATTTTCTGTCCCACCAGAGCTTTTTCTCTTTTCTTTCCTTCAGAACACACTACCATATCTAAACAATGAGTGGATAGATGGAAGGAGGGATACAACATAATAATAAATTTTAAGCATAAGACAAAACCACCTGAAATAATGATGTATTACAGGAAATATATTTTAAACTGATGATACATATACTACAGGTTTAAGATCCAAAGGCTCCTAGTTACCCTAAAATATTTACAGTCCAAGGTAATTGTTGCCCATTATTTCAGCAATGATTAATTCATCAGAACTTCCTGCTTAGCAAATTTTCTTTACCTTTGATTTGCGGCACCAACTTGTCATGCTCTGTAAATTGATTCAATAGACACGATGGCAAGATAATGAGCGTACAGCTGATGCAAAAGAACTTAATGTGAGAATAACTGTATTGAGTCAGAACAAAGGTCTACCCAGCCAAGGATTGTGTCTTTGACAAGAACAAAAAATATCTCTAGGGAAATGTTTTAAAAACCCTAAAACCTACAGCGATATTTCTTTTAACTAATCCATCTTGTTGCTTTATAAGCACAGCTTGACATGAAACAGTGTCAGTGTTCACCCTTAGTACAACCATTTTTTTTCTCTCATTAGCTTGTCCAGTCACTTTTTTAACCTAGTTTAGTAAATATTTAGTAGTTTAAGTGTTTAAGTGTAGTAATTTAGCATATGTGCCAGGAAGCAGCTGAACATTTACACTACACACCCTGCAAGAAAATACTTTCATTTGCTGATTTTGCACCTGCTAGTTTCCATCAAGGTCCCTAACTCCTAAGATGAAGAAAACAGAATAATTTTCCATTTTTCAGCTTCTCTGTGCTACTCATGATTTTGCAAACCTCTTTTGTGTGCCTAACATATTACCCAATGCTTTTCTAAAATAAAGCAAAGAGTAGACATGACAAGCACAACTAGTGACCTGCAAGGTCACAAAGAATCCCAAAATATTTTACCAATCTTAGCCAACTGCTATAAAAAGATAAAGGAATCATTTAATTCAGCAGTAAATTACAGCCACTTCTGTTTCAATATCTAGTTGTTACTTTCTTTCCTCCTGTGGTTTTTGATATGACTGCACTCTATTAATAAATTACCCTCTTTTTCTCCAGTGAAACCAGATCGGATTATAAATTAAACCAAGAACGTATTTCTTTGCAAAGTAAAAGCAATTGTCCTTCTTTACCTCTGTGTACCTCCAGTCTCCAGGGATCTGACTGAACTTCCATTGGATAATATATTTCACTCCAGAGATGTTAGCTGGCTTCCACCCTAACATAACACTGGAGCTTCCAATGGTAGATGCAAATGGTGCTGTAGGCTTGTTCAAGTAGTCTGAGCGGAAAATACAATAGAGCAATAAGAAAAAAAACCTTTCGTGGCAATCTCTGAGTTTAAAAGTAAAAGGCTATTACCCCACACACCTGAAAGCTGTGAAGCCAATAAAAACACAGAAAAGAGTATATTGGAAGCGTTGCTGGGTAAATCACTTGACATTTTAAACAGTTTGATAAGTAAGCCTGAACTGGGCCAAGATCAAAGCGAGCACATATGACTACAACTCTGCACTTGGGTAAATACACTTTTAGTTACCGGTACTTAGTAAAATTTTACAGAATAGAAGCCTAGAGAAGGTATGGGACACTTATGAAAAGACTTCCAAGAAGCCTGCTTCAATAGCCCAGTAGTACCCATGTAAGTTGCAGAAGCTTTTGGCACTGATTTCAAGGTAGCAGACAGGTCTCGACAAAGTATCATCTTAAACAGTTGAGATTGGATTTAAAAAGTCTAATTTCCATTAAAGGGAGGGAAGAGTCTTACTACAAGACCGACTTAACTTCATTGTATTTGTTCAAAGAAAGCAACAAAAAAAGAGAGGAGTGGTAATTTTCTGATTAAGGAAAACAGTTGAGACATCCCTATTTTTTCAAGGAAATCCAGAGCGCAGAACAAGACAGTAATCTTAAAACTGAATTTACCAGTCTGTGAATCAGACACAGGACTATTCAGACTTACTCTGCACTTCAGTTCTATATGCATCCTCTGCACAGCTACAGCCAAACTTACAGGAAATTGTCTGTGTAGGGTACAGAACTCACTGGTTAGTTTTAGGTAAAGGCAAACTTCCTCATAGAATTATGCAGACACATTTTAGATACATACAAACCCTGTGGAAATCATGACATTCATTTGAAAAAATACCAGTACCACAAACACACTCCCAACAAGCTTCCTGAGACCCTTTCCATCAGTTCACTGGGCACTGAATTAGGGGTTTCTTCCTTACACTGTCCCTTTGTGGAAAGCACATTAAAGTTGGACAGTAACAAGCATGGAGTCCGGAAATAATATTTTTTAACCTGTTAATGATATATGCCACATGATGGATGTCACCCTTTCCTGCTTCATGCCTTTCCTATGAATGAGGGACATTCTTAAAAATGTAGTTCTGGTCAATTTTCAAAAGACTTGAAATTACTCATTTGTCAGAGAAGCAATATCTAATTCATACTTCTTTGATAGTGGTTACTCCTTCTGATACAGTCTTGTCTGCAGCTGCAAACATAACAAATATCCCAGGATGGTGAGTTCACCACACTTGCATTCTAAGAACAGGAGACCCCTAATTTTCACTTTAGGTAGAGAACAAATAGTGTTACCCTGCTTAATATGTAGACCTTAAGAGGTAGTAACATTTTCTAGGTGGATGTCAGTAGCTTAAAAATTACTTATAAAACTGCATCTCGTGGAAAGCCAAAACTTTGGAGAAGCGATGGTTTGGACTTTTCTAGACAGGCATTTCATTTGGGCTCATTTTATTCTGCAAGTTCATTTGGCCTTATAAAATCTTGACGTTTACTTCATACAACAGTCAACTTTCAAGTGATAATTAACCTTTAGATCATTCAGAAGCAATTCATTATGTTAAGTGAGAAATTTTTTTTAATTGCTCTTCCTATAATTCTAGGATATTCACTTCCGGCACCCTACAGAAACTGATAAGACATGTTACTTCAAACACAGTTGCAGCTGAGACAGATTTAGAAACTTGCTTAGCAGTATATTCCTATATACATTAATTCCCATCTAGACATTCAGTGCCAAGTGCGAGCACTTAAAAAGTTTCTTCCAATGTTTTCATATTCAGAGAAATAAAGTATTTCCAAGTGAATTCTCATGACTGTTATCAAAGATCCAGGTACTAGAAGACTTCAGTAATCAACTGTACACTGGAGCTTTCATTTACAACCAGGATCTGTTCAGTTTGTAGCGGATGGTGTCCCCAGATGTCATAGGGCCTTCTGCATCATTTAACACAGACATTTCTGACCATTTGTTTTCTGTTGTGTTTTTTCTTCTGATTTTGTCCAAATCATAAACCAAATTTTTGCTTGAGGTAAGAGGATACCATACCTCCTAGACTTAGAAGTTTTAAGAGAAATTTGCTACCTGTTCTGTCTGAAAACCAGAAAGTGTCATATCTTTTCCATCAATCAGAATTGCCCCTCTATGAGCTAGATTCTGCAACACTTTCTTGTGAGTATTCCCACTGAATTCAGCAGCATTCCCGTGTTCCTAGGTAAGTAGTAGTATCCAACAGGAATAAAAAGTTATCAGTCCTGAGGTGTAGTGACAGGACAGAACTGAGCCAACGCCAAAGGAAAAGTCACACTCTTACTCCCCTCTTTTCCCCTGCAGACTGCAACGACCTGATCCTCTGCAGGCAGTGACCTGGTGCTCACCTGACCATGTGGGGAGTCAAGTCAGCCAGCTAAGCCAGTGGAAAAATAATCCTGCAAGAGCCCTTGCAGAGTTAGTGAATTTAACTGGCATATTGTGTGACCAGACAGGCAAAAAACCAAAAACACAACAAAAACCCCCACACTACTTCTGTGTTTCTACAAAATTAAGTTGCTTACTACTTGGACTGCTCCTACAGTCCAAAAGTCTTCATTTAACATATTTGTAAACCTTTTTCATGAACACATTTCATAGTTTTTAAAAAAAATCAACCCTTTCAATCAAAGTTTCACCTTGCTGATGGGTTTGTGTCCTCTAACTCCACTACTGCCTACTTGAAGTGTGTTTGCCCAACCTTCATGCTGAGGTTTCAACAGTTCCACTCCTTGATTCCACTTCTTGTCAAGTTGGTGTCATACCTGCCTTAATAAGCCTTCTGGCTGGTTCATCATCAATGAAAAACTAGATAGAACTAGTTTAACTAGGCCTGTACTCTGTTCCATACTAGTGTGATAAGTCTGCTTTCTTTAAAGTAATATTTTACTCTACACAGCAGTTTTTAATGCAAACATGTCCTTAGCCACCATGGAATGCTGGAATGAAAGGATTCAGATACTTAATTCATTCTTCAACTTTAGGGACCACAAAGCAATTAGACCTGGATTGATAGGTTTGTGTATCTACATTGTATTTCTTAGCTCTATATAGACACAGTAATCACTGAAATAATGATTGGGGTTTTTTATTGCTCTGATAGCCTTTAACTTACCTCACATGCTCTGGTGTATGTCTTGTTCTGCCAAGAAGAAAATTAATAAAGTGTGGGATTAGCATAAATATAATCACAGAGTATTTCAGATAATATCAATTACCTAGAAGTTTCTTACAGTGAAAGCACACTACAAAAGCCTTATCACTGACAAATAAGGAAAGAAGGAAAACCCACATTTGAAAAACCAGAAAGTCAACATTAAAATGATTCCAAGGATAAGTGAGCTTCAGGTGTACAAGAGGTCCAGAAAAAGAGCAGTTTAAAAACTATCATGGCAGTTGTCCCCAACCAATGCCAATTCTTGTCCATCTGGTTTAGTGAAAGCAGAAATCAATCTAGTAAGGATCATGTGCTTCATTTACATCTGCATACAACACTGAGACAGGCCCCTGTAAAGTCTTGAAAAACACTAGTTCTTTCTCACTGCCTGAAAATATGGGTGAGTGGTTGAGCTTAATGAACTGTAAAATGTCCCCACATTTTGACAAACATAATGAAAATTTTGTGTATTACAGGTAACTCCCACAGCAAGAATTATTAACTTCCCAAAAGACAATTCATAAATGTACCAAAAGAAAATATGGACATTACATCTTTTCATAGAAACACTGCTCTGGTTCGTTTTTCACATCTGCTATTGGATAAGGTACTCCATGGACTGGAGACAGGTTCTATAGAGCTAAGGCAATACTCACACATTTCAGTGGGCAATTGGTTTGCACAGTTGCATTCCAAAACTGACATCCCTGTATGCACTGTAAAGACAGATGGTGGCTTTAAAAAGGATTTTGAAAGGACATTTTTTAAAGGAAGACATACTCCAGCAGTAAGGATGAGGGCAATAGTTCAATTTCCAGCTACAGTAAAATATTCTGCATGACCAAGTCACTTAGCTCCTTCATGGCCTTGATCTTTAGCAATAAAATAGGCATTCACAGCACTTAAGCTCTCTAGGAAAAATCTTAAATATACCAAAGATTATAAGTATAAAGATACTACAGTAAGGAAGTTGTATTGTGCCCTTCTCAATGTAAAATCAAATACAGAGCAGAAGAAAAAAACAATTCTTAGAGATTAGTTTGTGCAAATCAGTAGATGTTCAACTGCCTGTTCAGCTCTGGTAAAGACTTTTACACCCTCCCATGTATGGAGGGAAACCACAAGTTTTCAAAGATGTAATAAATATTGTGTGGTTTGTACTTGATAATGGACCTCACTTATTGATCCTGTCCTATCCATTTCGTAATGGGTATTTTCTTCTTAAAAGGGAGATGGAAGTGAATGACTTTGGAAGGAAAGTACTCTGACAGCAAGCATTGCAAAGCCTCATTAAAAAAAGTAAAACTTGATAACACTGAGCAAAGATACACAGTAATCAAAATAGGCAACTCAGACAACACAGCCTTTTATGGTCATCATAAACGATCCAGCTTCACTAGATACCAGGTGCTGAGGGGCAGATTCCCACTACTCTCTGTGGAAATATTGATGACTGAATCCTTCACCATTCTTCAAAGAACATGTACAACTGCCAGCTTGAATTGTATTTGAAGTCTGAACAAGGTAAAACTCAGCTAAAGTACTCACAAGGATGCTGGTATGGAAAGCTCATGTTAAGCTAAAGAACCCCATGATAGACAAAACCATTTGAAGTCCTACAGACAGTTCAACAACTGTCATTTTAGGTTTTCTCCCATCAAGTCACTGAGATAAAAAACCAAGCTATTTAACTGTACAAAGGTAGTTGAATGAAAGAATCTTAACAATTTGCATTTCAGAGAGAATCACAGAATCACTAGGTTGGAAAAGACATCTGAGATCAAGTCCAACCATACCTGTCCTCTACTAAACCATGTCCCTGAGCACTTCATCTACCCATCTTCCAAATACATCCAGGGTTGGTGACTCAGCCACCTCCTTGGGCAGCTTGTTCCAATGCCCAACAACCCTTTCAGTAAAGAATTTTTTGCTAATGTCTAAAATTATTTCCTAATGTATAGAAACCTAGTTTTGACTCATTTTCTCAAAAATGAGCAATTACAAACTCTGTAGATCACAAATGTGAACATGCCTCCCTGCAGAGATCCACACGCTTTACGCATTTTCTTTAAAGAAAAAAGGCAGATATACCTTTAGTAATTTGAGCCAAATCTAAGCACACAACATACCAACTTATGCCAGACAGTCAACTGTGTACATTTATGTAATGTCTTTGACAATATGATCATTGTACTCATTTTATTCAATAGCAGGAACATAAAACGTCAGTAATTAAAAAAGTAAATCATTACTCACCGCGCCAGTGATGTCACTAACATTGCAACGGTTAGTAATTCCAGGTTCTCCTTCCTAAAAGAGAAATACATACATTTCTACAAAGAGGCAAAATGTTTCCCCAAAATTCTTTGATTTAAATATATTTTAAAATTGGTTTCTTGCTAAACAGATTTTTTTTTTTACTAACAATTCCCCATCTGAATAAATTTATTGGTGACAAAACAGTATCTTCTCATTTGAAACTAAGTGCAGGGTACCATCAAACAAAGACATTGGCAGAATCAGTTGGTGTTAATTAAATTATTTTCTCAGGTATGAATCTGGCTCTCACCTCCTGACTCTGGTTCACCAAGTCAATAGCAAATGCTTCACAAATACATTGGGTATAAATGTCAAAGCCAAGTGGCTTTGACCTCTTGGGAGCAGAAAGACCTTCCCCTCCAGGCTAAATGCCTTTTGTCTGGCCTCCTTTTGATGGGGTTTTATGCAGCCATATGGTGACCGCCCTTCCTCTCCTGCCAAAAGTGATCTCCAGCCAAGGTGCCTGTTTTTTCACATCATTTGAAGTGTGTAAAGTCAGTCACCACATGTGAAGTTTGAATGATTTGAGGACTGATCTAACATCCTTGGAGGAGCTGAATGTAAGGTCTTAAGTTTTGTCCTGCAGACAGGTAAGAGCACCCTTAACAAAACAACTCTCAGGAAGAAATTTTCAGCACACTGGTCACACCGTGACTATAGTGAGAATCAAAGGTGTCACAAAGCAAATGTGAACACAGTAAGTAGTGCTGAAGGCAAAATATAAGATTTACAGCTCTCAGACTCCAAGATGATATTTTCTCATCTGAATCCCTTATACATCACATTCGCTGAACATGAATGCGATTTGCCTGTCTTTCAAAGCTGAGAGGAATAGCAACTTATTTCTTATTCTGAATTGATTTAAGTTTAAATCAAAGGATCCCCATTAAAGTTATCATAGCATGATAGGCTTCCAGCAGGGAAGGCAATTAACTCTTTCACTGGTGCAGGAGTTAGAAAGTTTTAAAGGAACTGTCAGACAATTGTATGAAATAAAATGGTCATAGTCCTCTGCTGTGGGTTTCCACAGTTAGTCAGCCCCAAGGCACAAAATGTCCCTTTTACAGAGCAAAGGTACATGGTCTTCTAAACAATATCAGCATTTCAGGCAAATAGAAACACAGAGGTAACTCCTGAAAGCCTCGCGCAGAATCATCATTTGGATTTGTGTGGTTTTGCTTATCTTTACTGTGCATCAGTAGAAGGAAAAATAATAAATTCCACTTGACTACTCAAAGGAACACTAAGAAAGCATAAGATTAAGGATCCAACCATTTTAATACTTACAGAAATATCCACAACTTAAAGCTTAGATGAGTTAAAAAAGAAGCTGAAACTAGTTCAGGATAACTGTACAAGCTACAGATTCCCAACTTCTTGTGAATTTAGACTGTTCCTAGATTTATATAATAAAGGTCACAGAGAAGACAGAAACTGATAAGTGAATAAACTGGAAGACCAAAGGTTTCTCTCCTCCACCTTCCAGGGTGCTTAGCATTTACAGTAACTTGAGCAGCTGCTAGAACACAAACATATAAAAAAATCATAAAACGAAAACCCACACAATCTGGTTAATGGGATTTCTTCCTTACCGGGTTCCACAAATTCAAGTGTTAAACATTAGTTCTCCAGTTCTGCTTTTGCTCAGGTACATTCTTCTTAAGTCTTTGAAAAAGAAGCTGGTAAGCAACAGAAAAGTCTTATGGCCCTAACAAAAGATTAAGCCCAGTTTTTCAAAACTTACCGGGTTACTTGTACATAAGTCCTGACAATTTTTGGAGAAAGTACAGTACGCTGCAGAAATCCACAGGCAGTAAAAAGCAGCAAGTCTGTTTAGCGGGAGGTCCCACAGGCAAGCGTTCCTCATAACTTAAACGATCTCATCTGTCAGGCTGGTTCTTTCCTGGACTTGGCTGCATGAGCTCCTTTTAGTCTAGGTGGCGGTGACGTGATTTGTGAAATCCCTGCATCTCAGTTTATTAGATATTCTTAAATCCTTGTTTACACTCGGTCCCTTCAACAGTTTTTCAGCTTCCTGGAGCACTTGTCTTGGAATTGCACAACGCCTATTTCATAGTTTCTTATTAAACCACCGAAACAAAGGAGTTGACCAATGAGAGTCAGCGTATCTCCTTACATAAATATCATTAACGTAAAGAGGAAACTAAGCGCAATGCTTTTAATCCCGTTCTCCAAGCAACAGGAAAACAGGCAGAGTGTGAGAGAAAACTGGCCTAATCTTCATTTCTACTACAATTAAGCTATTTCTAAATATTTTCAAGTGGATAAAATCATGAAAATGTGTTTGTGATGATGAATAACCTTTCTAGAACATCACAGTTCGTATCAGTCAGTATAAAAATGTTAATTAATTCTCTATTTTAATGACTGTTTCCAAGTGTTTTGTTTCCACACCAAAATACCACTCAAACCAGACCCCTGACTGCCTTCTGATGCAAGGTAGATACAAACTAACCAGAGCCAACCTCCTAGGGGTTCTCTACATGAATGGGCGCAATTATACTAGTAAGCTTGTGCCCATAGCATGGAAGAAAATTGAAGATGATGAATAAATCATGTATCTGATTTAAAAAGAAGTGAAGGCTCCTACATGAAGTTGGAGATTCTTGTTAAAGAGGTCAGTGGGAATTCAAGCTTCAGAAACATCCAGGTCATGGCACATCACTGTTGTACCACAGAGTCACTCTGTGAACTGTAGTAGGAAATCAATCCAACTTATGTACATACACACATAAATGAACAAAGGCTATGTCATTTTTGTGCATGTGTATTATGAATTTTAAATAAAATGTGCTATTTTATAGATAACATAGCATTTTGATGATCAGTTTAAGCTGATGCATCCTATCACTGCTGCTTGGAGAGGGGACCCACTTCTCCACCACACCTTCCCAGCCCCACTCACTTGCCAAGGAAGCATTCCTGAAGTCATGTGATAAACCAGCCTGAGAACCTGACTAACGCCCAGCAACAACAAAAATGAATTGACTACCATTAATTTGATGCTGTATTCTCTGATTCAGGCTGCAGCACAGCCCCCTGTGGCGCTGTGCCCTTGTGTGGTAGGTGAAAGGAGCAAAAACATGAGACAGGAGCAAAAGAAAAGGTGGGAGGAGAAGAGTTAGTTGGTATCACCAAGTGCATGTCTCAAAGGCGGTCAGATGAAGGAAAGGCTTTGTAGGGCAGGCTCCTTCCTTTTATTCCACTTGTTCTGGGTAGCATTTGAGGGTTTCCTTGTGCATTCTTTCAGCCTCATCATCACTACTCAAAGGTACACCTAGATGAGAGTAAGACTTGTCTTAGTTAGCTAAGGGCTTTCAGCTACACAGGTGAGAGGGAGTTACTGTTTATTTGTCACTTCTCCACTCCAGAAGGATGCTGCCCTGTCTCCAGCCCACCAGCAAAGCCGCTCAAGAGGGAACTCCTTAGCTCCAGCCAAAATAAGCCAGTTTAGCCTGACTGCTTAAATAGTAGCTCTTTGTTAATCCAGCTCATCTCAGCTGAAGAAGCTTTGTCAGAGCTCACATGAGCAGCAGAACTGAAGAGGAATCTGGTGACAGGCAGCTGTAGGCTGCAGTTTCTTCCTGAGGCAGAGAGCACTTTGTGCTTTATGTTGATCTTTATGAGTTTTAGGACCTTCAGGATTTGGTCTCTTGAGGTCTATAGCACTAAATTAAATGTACACACACACATACCCTAGCAGGTGGCATAGGATAACTCAGATCCACACTTTAGAAATCACTCACACTCCAGGAGAGTGTGGCCACAACTGAAACTCCGATGAGGAACGGCTCCCAGGTTTTGCTGACTCCTTAACCAATCCTCGATGTTATTAGTGCTGATGTGGACCTCAACCAGCCAGGGACAACTCTTAACAGTTTATCTATGTGGTCATTCAGCATTAGAGATGCATAAATAAATGTGCCTAAATCCGAACTTTTTTTTAAAAAGCAATTGCATTTAATTATTCAACACTTTTGGGGTGGGGTTTTTCATTGTTTTTAGGAGCAATTTATTGTTAGGATGTGTCTTGGGTCTTGTTTGGGGGTGTTTAG